>CM035819.1:40123534-40408534 GCA_020458035.1 Magallana ariakensis | reverse complement strand
GCAAGATCTACTGTACTTAGTTGTCAAGATATTTTGATTTTGATACTGTAATGCTAATTTGATCAGATATAAGGCTATTGTTGCTCAGGTGAGCGATGTGGCCCCTGGGCCTCTTGTTTTACCTAAATTCTATGTGCATTAGATTGAATGCCAAAAGAGCAAAAAATAAATTTATATGAATACGGTACAATATATGTATTTAAAATTGTTTTTCTTCAAAACACAACTTTTGCACTTTGTGTACAATGATAAGGACTATAATAGAGTATTTTGTAAGTGAGTTTACTAAATACTGGGGAATTAATTTTTATGCGCTTATTTTCCTTTCAGGTGATGATGTTGACAGAACTATTGAACTGTATCAAGCTCGTCAAGATGTACGCTTGGGAGAATTCTTTTGCCAGCACTATTGCAGGTTTGAATAAAACAAATAATGCCATCTAAATCACAAAGATGTTTTTACAAGGGTCATGTTTAAAGACACGATGTAGTGTAGAGAGTGTTCAAACCCTAGCTTCTTTAAGGAGGCTGGGTGGTCGACAAATTACCCATCAGTTCTGCTATCAAAATTAATACTAGATATGTTTTTTTTTAGCCCCAACAATTATTTACTAAAGAAAAATTCCAAATATTTTTATTTTCCAAATAGAGCTTTAAATTTTGAATATTATCGTACATCTTCATACAGAGCTCTTCTTATGGAGATTATTACAGTCTAAAAATAGTCACGACCAAAAAATGAATGTGCTGTTTTGTAGGGATAAGAAGTCAGGAAAAGAAGGTTCTGGAGAAGGCAGCATACATCAACAGTATCAGTAAGTCAGTGGCCCCCATGGTTCCTGTCATGGCCTCTGTGTTCGTGATCATCGCCCACGTTATGACGGGGAACCCCCTCACTGCAGCGCAGGTACTCCTGACAAGGGACATTACCTCTGTCTGTCAAACCAGTTGTTATTTATTAGTTATTATTTAAGAAAAATATTACACTTTAATACTGTATTGTCTATACATGTAAATAAATATATGTATATATGTTATACAACGAAATCTAAAGAGTATATTTAAGTCAATCATACAAAATTTTTGGAAACAATTTTAAAGAATATAAATTTATATATATATAAATTTAAACATAAATTCAAAATATTCAATATTACCACCATCCAAATTTCTTGTAATTTAGTGTAAACATATTACATTTGGCTGTGTATTCTTTTTTCGCATTTTTGGCAAAATGCCGCTTATGCTAAATCAAGTACATTGCTAAATGCCATTTGTTTATGTATTAGAATAGACACATTCAGAAATATGCTTATTCAAATCCAGGCAAATCATTTTCCACCAAATATTGTACACGCTAAATTTAATACGTTTACAGTAAATAGTGTGTGTGTGTGTGTGTATATATATATATATATATATATAGACGTCTCCCTTCAATTATAAGGTAATCTTGTTGATTGTATGTGCAATGTACATCATTGAGATCTGTGATTTTAGGCCTTCACAATGGTGGCAGTGTTTAACTCTATGAGACTTTCACTGGGAGTCATTCCTTACGCAGTGAAGGCTCTGGCTGATGTGTATGTGTCCACACAAAGGTGCAAGGTAAAACAGAAACAATAACTCTGACCATTTATTGGCATGTGACAGATATAACATCACTCACCAAACCATTCTTTAATTGGCACCAAAATGATTAACTACATCAAAATTGATTAAAGTACTGCACTGCTTTGTGTGGGTTATATTGTTTTTTTTCTTTTTAAATGAAGTGCTTTCTAATAATGCTTTTCAAAAATGCAAAGAAAATGGTGTTGTGTTAGATCAGAGTAGCATATCTTGGCAATCATAGGAGCGTTGGCAGGCAAAGGAGAGCACAAATGGCAGAAATCCATAAAAAAAAATGTGTCATAGATAGACCTGTAAATGTCACAGTCCTCTTGTTTTTATTTCCAGGCGTTTGTTCTGGTATCTATTAACAAATTAAAACCAGTCTTGAACCACATGGCTCGCATAGCGAAACTATTGTCTGAAGTGAAAGTTTGTTCTGAGAGGGTTAAGATACTTAATTCCTTCATTCATGGTGTATTTTCACTTTTTTTTCATTCTTCACATTGAAAAGAGAGAATCCAATTTGTACAGCATTAGTCACTGAATCTGTGGTGCTTCCTTCCCATTAATGATTATGAATTCCTGTTTAAAATATGTTGATCACTCATCAAATAATTCAGAAACAAATATTCACAACTTTCATTTGCATCAAGGATCGATCGAGATACTTTCAAATGTAAAATACCATACTTTATTTGTGAACAGGTGTATGTTGTATATGTAGATTGAACACTAAGTATTGAAAATATTGAATTTTTTTATTAAAATTACCCGTAGTATTCTCTCAGAGCTGCAAAATTTATAACAAAAAAATTAATACATTTGTTTCGATATATATTACCTGGTTAACACACAGATATGTTTTTCAAAGAAAAAATTAACCTTTTTTGCACACTGATTAGTATCTTTAGGTTTTGTCTAATGCTTGCCAGTGCTTCATAGTTTTTATTTATACACGCTTACCGGTATATCCTATAGATTTTGAATGTCTTAATAATTATTATCTTTGGGTATTCAAATCAAACTTTGTCTATCTATAAACATATATATTAAAATACATGTAACAAGTATACTCTGAACCAATTTTGTTTCTATGCAGAGAAATCAAGATGTTCGCCAACATCTTCTGATTGAATCTAATGTCTTCATCCTAAAACATGCTCCCGCAATCTGTCTTACACAGGGTTGTTACATTTCAACAAAAAAAATATCAATTACCGTATTTTTCAGAAATTAGGTCGATACTTTTTTTCCCTAGCTCGTGGACCTCGCCCTATATTCATCACTTCGCCCTATTTATGTTTTTTTTTTTAATTTGATATGAAATTTTGCAAAAATTCATGCAAACCTCCAATAAAATCATGAGAGTTTACTATAATATCGCTTGAATTTCTGTGTAAAAATCGTATGATTTTTTATCAATATACTATACTGTAGTAATTTATCATAACAAATTAAATGTGAATAAATTTATTTCTTCTTACATTTCTTACTTTGATCACTTATAAGACTGAATCATCTTTTGATCATTATTACATGCTGTCATGCATTTTGATGGTGTGCTTACGTTAAACAGGAAATCGATTTCGCGCAGTAAAAGTAAAATGAGAACCGTACAAAGGGTAATACGGGGAAAAAACATCGTCAGGTAGAAATAAAAAACCGATTTGTTTTTATAATAGAATACATGTACAAGTTTTTTTCTGTAGATTCACAGAGGTGTGAACGATTATCATGATTATGTACACATTGTTTAAGCCATACGGTAGGATATATACAAAAATCTTGAGGAATAATTACAATGGCGATAGATGGACGGTAACAATAGCGAGTGAAATGAAATCTCCGGTGAACTAACTCACATGTTACTTTAGACTCAATCAACAACAAAGACACAAGGTTGCATGTGCTACCGTATTCATGCCTCCAGGCTAGGTTACTATAATCCCCCGGTTAACACCAGTTTGTACACATTGCAGGGAAGTGATAAACAAACGATCTTAAATTAATCCGGCCGTACTGAATAAATGGGTTTGAAATATTGCTGCAATTTCAGACATTTTCTTACGATATGTAAATTTAAGGAATGCATTTTATTTCCCTTTTGTTTAAAACTGTAAAATAAGATAAAAGGCTTCTATGATAACGTTATTGGTTTAAACCATTTATTCATATAAACTAGCGGTAATTTTTCGACCAATTCTTCGAAGTCGACCTATTTATACTTTTTTTAAAAATTTTAAACGGGCTCCTTCGCCCTATAAACAGGATCGACCTAATTTTCGAAAAATACGGTACACACATTTTAAAAATATAAACCTTATTTCCTGCAGGGCTAAATTAATGTTGATTGATATCAACACTCTGAAACTCGGAAACTAATTATATAATCTACCACTGATTAGAAAGGACTTCTTCTTTTTGCATGTAGTAGGAAGGACACATCGTTGCTAGTAATGCTTTTTATCTAAGTCAATTATTAATCAGAAAAGAATGCTGATACAATACAGTGGAACTTCTCATTCATGAACGCAATTGTACTGTAAAATATTATTCTTTGCATTTCACTGCTTTGATTTGATAAGGAATTGGACACCTCAAAATTTTAATTATGAATCAGGTAGATCATATTTAGGATGTGAATCAACATTTTGATTTTGTCAAAATATACAATATTTGGTCAAAAATGCATTCTAAAAATTTTTATCAATACAAAAAATCATTTGTAAGAGTTGAACATTGTTGCTGAGGTGAGCAATGTGGCCTATGGACATTCTGTGGGGTTTTTTTCTCATAATTTTAGTCTAATGAGCATGATGATTTGTATTTCACTTAGTCACATATATGCACCTTCATTGTTTGGTATTGTTATGACAGAGTCTGTTAATGATGGAGGAGATACAGCCCCACACATCACAGATCAACAACCCCAAGTATGCTGTGGTCATCAAGAAAGCGTGCTTTGCCTGGGATCAGGATATGGTGATACAGAACATAGGGCTGCTGGATGTCCAGATTACAGGTAATGTACCCAGTGATTCTGATTATGGTTCCAAGTCTTCATTCCTGAATATCATTACATGTATCATAGTCAGGTGCGTAGCCAGAATGGAAATGAAGTGTATGCATAAAAATGGTCGGGGGTCTGGGGGTAAAGCCCACGGAAGCTCCTGGGTTTTACCAAAATTTTAAGTCAATTTCCTGCAAAAGAAATCATGCTACATCCCTTTTCTGTAGCAAATACATATCACTGAAAAAAAGTTTCCCAAGTTGATATGATACAACAAAGGAGTCATTTAAATACTAGTATCGTTATCATCGGAGAATATTTTCAAAATATATAATATAGTTCTTTAGTGCATATGATATTGTAAATGTTTCAAGGAACCCTTAACAAGATGAGAATTTTTTAATTCTCTATAATCTCTATAATTTGTAATATCAATAAAAGAAGATATTTATACAATCATCTATATTATTTATTTTGTTTAACCTAATTTTTAGTTTTATCTCAGTGGAAATTTAGAATCTTGTATAGTCGTATCCTCTTAGCAACTTATTTTTAGCTCACCTGAGCTGAAAGCTCAAGTGAGCTTTTCTGATCACTTTTTGTCTGGCGTCCGTCTGTCTGTCCGTAAACTTTTTACATTTTGACTTCTTCTCCAGAACAATTGGGCCGATTTCAACCAGATTTGGCACAATGCATCCTTAGATGAAGGGGATTCAAATTTGTTAAAATGAAGGGCCAAGCCCTCCTTCAAGGGGAGATAATTAAAAAACATTGAAAATTTGTTGGTATTTTTCAAAAATCTTCTCCTCAAAAACCATTTGGCCAGAAAAGCTGAAACTTATGTGGAAGCATCCTCGGGTAGTCAAATCATGATCCCAAGGGGTAGGGTGGGGCCACAATGGGGGGTCGAATTTTTACATAGGAATATATTGAGTATATCTTTAAAAATCTTCTTCTCTAAAACTGATCAGCCAGAAAAGCTGTAACTTGTGTGGAAGCATCCTCAGGTAGTGTAAATTCAAGTTTGTTCAAATCATGATCCCTGGGGGTAGGGTGGGGCCACAATTTGGGGGGGGGGGGGGTCGAATCTTCACATCGGAATATATTGAGTAAATCTTTAAAAATCTTCTCTGAAACTGATCAGCCAGAAAAACTGTTACCCATGTGGAAGCATTCTCAGGTAGTGTAGATCCAAGTTTGTTCAAATCATGATCCCTGGGGGTATGGTGGGGCCACAATGGGGGGGGGGTCGAATTTTTACATAGGAATATATTGAGTAAATCTTTAAAAATCTTCTTCTCTGAAACTCATCAGCAAGAAAAGTTGTTACACAGGTGGAGCATTTCCAGGTAGTGTAGATCCAAGTTTGTTCAAATCATGATCCCCGGGGGTAGGATGGGGCCACAATGGGGGGTCGAATTTTTACATAGGAATATATAGAGAAAAATCTTTTAAAATCTTTTAAACTCTTCTTCTCAGAAACAGATCAACCAGAAAAGCTGAAATTTGTGTGAAAGCATCCTCGGTTAGGGTAGATTCAAGCTTGATAAAATCATGATCCCTGGGTGTAGGGTGGGGCCACAGTGGGGGGTCAAATTTTCACATCGGAATATATAGAGGAAAGTCTTTAAAAATCTTCTTCTCAGAAACCGATTGGGCAGAAAAGCTGTAACTTGTGTGGAAGCATCCTCAGGTACAGAAGATTCAAGTTTATTCAAATCATGATCTTCAGGGGGTAGGGTTGGGCCACAAGGGGGGGTCCAACTTTTACATAGGAATATATAGGGAAAAATCTTTAAAAATCTTCTAAAACACAATTTGCCTAGAAAAGCTGTAACTTTAGTCAGTTTAGATAGTACAGATTAAAATTTGTCAAAATCATAATCTTCAGGAGTAGGGTTGGGCCACATGGGGGGGGGGGGGTCCAATTTTACAAAGGAAAACGTTTAAATTATCCACAAAAACTTTAATGTTATTATATATCATGGGTTTTACTTATATGCAAACATTTTGGCATATTGTTGATTCTTTAAAATGGTATAGAATTTGGCCCCTGGAACAATTCATGGGCCTCACAAGGGGTTCAAAGTTTGATGTAGGTTTATAATCTATACATAAATAGTTGTTTTAGTCTGATTCTCGAGAACTGCACTGCTTAATATGTTAGTAATATGACTGTAAAATCATCCTGTTTATACAAAGGGGGTCAATGATAAACATAAGAATATGCAGGGGAATTTTTTTTTTTTTATATAGGATCTATTATACGACATTGTTCAAATATTTTGTATATGACTCCATAAAGATGCATGATTTTATTGTGTCTATTGTTGCTCAGGTGAGCGATGTGGCCCATGGGCCTCTTGTTTTTTGTTTTTTTTTAGAATAAATAGTTCCCTTAGCTCATCAAATTGATGGTCTGGATAAACACGGATTAACTGCTGCAGTTTATTTAATCTTCTATACTTTTTAGCTCACCTGAGCTGAAAGCTCAAGTGAGCTTTTCTGATCAAAATTTGTCCGTTGTCTGTCGGCGTTGGTGTTGGCGTTGGCTTTGGCGTTGTTGTCGTTGTAAACTTTTCACATTTTCATCTTCTTCTCCAGAACCACTGGGCAGATTTCAACCAAACTTGGCACAAAGCATCACTGGGTGAAGGGGATTCAAGTTTGTTCAAATGAAGGGCCACACCCTCTTTAAAAGGGAGATAATTTAGAATTATTGAAAATTTGTAGGTATTTTTCAAAAATCTTCTTCTCAAAAACTATTAGGCCAGAAAAGCTGTAACTTGTATGGAAGCATCCTCAGGTAGTGTAGATTCAATTTTGGTTAAACCATGGTCTCCAGGGGTAGGGTGGGGCCACAATGGGGGATGAATTTTTACATAGGAATATATAGAGAAAATCTTTAAAAATCTTCTTCTCAAAAACTCTTTGACCTGAAAAGTTCAAATTGGAGCGGAAGCATCCTCAGATAGTGTAGATTCAAGTTTGCTTAAATCATGGTCCCCAGGGGTAGGGTGGGGCCACAATGGGGGGATGAATTTTTACATAGGAAGATATAGAGAAAATCTTTAAAAATATTCTCAGAAAGTTTTCAGTCCAAAAAGCAGTAACTTGTGTGAAAGCACGGGTTGTGCAGATTAAAGTTTGATCAAACCATGATTCCCTTGAGAAAAGTGGGGCCACAAAGTGGGGGGGGGGGGGGGTTATATAGGAATAGAGAAAAATCTTCTTACAGGTACAACAACAAAAGGGGCTTGGTATTTACCATAAAAATATGTGGATAAAAATCAGCAGATATTTTAAATTTTTTTTAGCAATATCTACTGTACTTAGTCGTCAAGATATTTTGATTTTGATACTGTAATGCTAATTTGATCAGAGTTAAGGCTATTGTTCCTCAGGTGAGCGATGTGGCCCCTGGGCCTCTTGTTTTCTCTTAAATTTTGGATGATTTTTTGGGGGGGCAATGATTTAATAAAAGACGTTAAATTTGATTGCACATAGTTGCTGAATATAGATTTGAATCGGAACAATATTAAAGACACAAAATAATTTGAAACGGGTAGTGCTGAATGGAAAATTCTTTTTTCTTCAAATAATCTCTCTCTCTCTATTTCCCCATTTTTTTTATTTTTTATTTTTTTTTGAGAATGTGTACTCACTTGCGTACTTGCGTAGAGGCAGCTACATGCCTGATAGTACCATACAGTATTATTAATTTGCAGAAATATATTGACATTTGCAAATCTGCAATTTTTTTTCATCATTTATTTAGTTGCAAATGGAAGAACCAGTGGTAAGGATGAAGAGGAAAAAAAACTGAACCAGAGTTCGGAGGAGAAAGAGTCGCTGGCTCCCCCTAAACTACTAGACATTGACTTGGTGCTAGAAAAGGTTGGTAAACATTAATTTTTCTTTCCTATGGAGATTCTTAAATTAATTTTATGGTAATATAATGATTGCCAGCAATAGTCCTCAGGATGGGGAATTTATAGTTTATAAAAAGATAGAAGATGTAGATACATGTAATTTCAATCGCAAATTTTTGTTTTTGGTAATTTCAAACTGGTTTTGATGATTACATAGCCAAAATATGATGACGATGATAACATTCTAATAAATTCTTTAATGATGGAAGGAAGTGCATGACTGTTTAGTGTATGGAAAAGGGTTGTCTATGATTGTGATGATGGTGTTTTGTAGGGTAAGCTGCTAGGAGTGTGTGGAAGTGTGGGGTCAGGGAAAAGTTCTCTTATATCAGCCATTCTAGGAAGGGTAAGCGGTGAAAGGAGGATTTCTGTAGTATTTTGTTAAAGCCTTTTGAATTCATTTCTCAATGATTACCAGTACTATTATTGCAAGTTCTTATCAAAATTTCCATTTTTTGACACATTAAGATGATAAAGACATCTGGTAAGGTAGCAGTCAGTGGAAGCATTGCCTATGTCTCACAACAACCTTGGATCCTCAATGCCACCATCAGGGAAAACATCCTCTTTGGAGAGATGTACAATGAAGACAGGTTTGTATAGTCTCAAAATGTCAAACACTTTTAAAATGTTTATGTTACTCTCTAACAGTTACAATGCGGCCATCGATGCTTGCAGTCTTTGAGATGAAATCATTTTATGGACAATATATTGTGCAATATTTTGAAATACTTTCTGTTACTCTGACTGGTACTAAGCGGCCATTGATGCTCACCTTCTTTGCGATGATATAATTTTATGGAATACATGTATATACATTGTACTGTACAATATTATAAATGCTTTGTGTTACTGTAACAGATACAGTGCTTGCTGTTTTTGAAATGATCTCATTTTAAGGACAATATATTGTGCAGTATGATGAAATGCTTTCTGTTACTCTGACAGGTACAATGCGACCATTGATGCTTGCTGTCTTCGAGATGATATGGAGACCTTTGTGTCAGGAGACGAAACAGAGGTAACATGTTCTATTATCTTTTACCAAAAACTGCAGGGCAAACAATGCCTGGAAAATTACTGTACAAATTTGTCCCAAAACATTTTAGAGAGCCCATGCTAGGCTTGGCAGAATACAAAGATAAATTAAGCTATCTCCTTTTAAATTGTCTGCAAATAAATTTCCTTGGGCCATGGCAAAGAAAATCAGGCTTTACCATCAAAATGGGCTTTCTATCAGAGATGTACATATGTTTGGTTTATGTTTCCATTTAGGTGGGAGAGCGGGGCATAAATTTGTGTGGAGGGCAGAAGCAGAGATTGGCCCTGGCCCGGGCCCTGTACGCTGATAAGGACATCTACCTGATGGATGACCCTCTGTCCGCGGTGGATATCCATGTCGGGAATCATATTTTCACCGAGTGCCTCATCAAAGGACTCAAAAACAAACCAAATAAAACTATCCTCTTTGTCACCCACCAACTTCAGGTAATGAGAAATTACATGCAATTTGACCCTGTATTGATTCTTATACCATAAACCAAATTTTATTTGTGATGACTTTATTTCACAATAAACCAGATATAAACTGGTTTATGACAACTTATTTTTGTTGATGTTGATCATCTGAAAAATAAAATACAAGGGATATCTGAGAATTGATTCGCAGTGAAAAATATTCGTGACAACGAGGCCATCGTAAACCTTGCGAAAATTCTTGCACATGGTTTACAGTATATAGGAGCCTAATAGTAATCAGTCTGTCGGACCTTCCTATTTCATTTCTCCCAAATATTTTTTATTCCCTTTGGACCAATCAGTCTCATGTTTCACTCATAGAGCCTATGGGTAAGGTTAAGGTAAAAATATCTCTTTGTAGAATTCATTGTACAAAGCTTATTTTCTTTCCTTTAGAATCTATCTGACTCGTGCTATATCCATGGAGTACTCGTTGAATTTTGACTTTGAACCAAATTTCTACATGTAGATCATAGGTCTAGGTCACAAGATTTAGGTACAATAATGTATATGTTGTGACCTTGACCTTGAACTATTTTTTTTATAAACATCAAAGTTCAAGATCAAAGCATAGTTTTAGTCTCTTTTCTGAATGTTCTAAATTAGATTATGTTTTTTTTAAAAATTATGATAGTTCATGTTAAGCGTGTAAACAAAAACGGTTATGGGCATGTTTTATGGCAATAAAAGTCTGAAGAAAACTTTAAATCTATTTTCCTACTATCTTGATTCTTTTTTCAAATACACTAAATCATACCATTTTATTTTTCAGTACCTAAGTTCTTGCGATGGAATCATCGTCATCAAAGATGGAATGATCATGGAGAGAGGTAGACATGAAGAGTTGATGCAGCAGAATGGGGAGTACTCCAGTCTCATCAACACATACTACACTCAGAAGGAAGCCGAGGAAATCGCAGATGGTGAGTCCAATTAATGAAGCACACAACTGGTTTTGTCAAAATCTATATCCATGTGTATGTACATGTATATATAACAATGTGGTCCTTTTATTTAGAGTGATAAAGTCTATACAATGTATATACATGTAAATATAACAATGATGATTTTTCTCACACCTTTAGCTTTTGTTAGCTCACCTGAGCTGAAAGTTCAAGTGAGCTTTTCTGATCACTTTATGTCCGGCGTCCGTCCGTCTGTCTGTCCGTCTGTTCATCTGTCTCTCTGCAAACTTTTTACATTTTCAACTTCTTCTCCAGAACCTCTGGGCCAATTTCAACCAAACTTGGCACAAAATGCTATTGGGTGAAGGGGATTCAAGTTTGTTAAAATGAAGGACCATGCCCTATTCCAAGGGGAGATAATTAAGAATTATTGAAAATTTGTTGGTATTTTTCAAAAATCTTCTTTTCAAAAACAATTTGGCAAGAAAAGCTGAAACTTGTGTAGAAGCATCCTCAGGTAGTGTAGATTCAAGTTTGTTCAAATCATGCTCCCCAGGGGTAGGGTGGGGCCACAATTGGCAGTCGAATTTTAACATAGGAATATATAGATTAAATCTTTAAAATTCTTCTTCTCCAAAATCAATCAGCCAGAAAAGCTGAAACTTGTGTAGAAGCATCCTCAGGTAGTTTAGACACAAGTTTGTTCAAATCATGCTTCCCGGGGGTAGGGTGGGACCACAATTGGGGGTCGAATTTTAACATAGGATAATATAGAGTAAATCATTAAAAATCTTCATCAAAAAACCAATCAGCCAGAAAAGCTGAAACTTGTGTGGAAGCATCCTCAGATAGTGTAGATTCAAGTTTGTTCAAATCATGATACCCAGGGGTAGGATGGGGCCACAATCTGGGGTCTAATTTTTACATAGGAATATATAGAGAAAAATCTTTAAAAGTATTCTTCTAAAAAAAAAAACCATTTGCCTAGAAAAGCTGTAACTTTAGTGAAAGCAACCTAAGATAGTGTAGATTCAATGTCGTCAAAATCTTAATCTAATCAGGGGTTGCCGTAGGGTGGGGCCACATTGTAGGGGGGGGGGGATCAAAATTTACAAAGGAAAAGAATTTAAATTATTCTCTAAAACTCAAATGTTATAATATATGAAATTACTTATATGCAAGCATTTTGCCATATTGTTGATTCTTTAAAATTGTTTAGACTTTGGCCCCTGGACAATTCTTGGGCACCACAAGGGGTTCAAAGTTTGATGTAGGTTTATATTCTATATATGTAAACAGTTGTTTAAGATCTTCTTGAGAACTGCAATGCTCAATATGTGATATGACTGTAAAATCATCCTGTTGAATAAGGGACTTAATGATAAACATAAGAATATCTGGAGGAAAATTCAAAAATCTTTTTATACAGGATCTATTCTACTTCATTGTCCTGATATTTTGTATATGACTCCATAAAGCTGATTTTATTATGGCTATTGTTGTTCAGGTGAGCGATGTGGCCCATGGACCTCTTGTTAATTTTACATTTGGAGAAATAAAACAATTTTTTAAGACATTTTTTCAAATTCTATCCTAAAATGGATATGACATACATGTGCTTAAATTATCAAAAACAATCTTAATTTTTACAAAAAAATTTCTTAATTTTTACAAAAAAATTATTTCTTTACTAGACCCAAGATCACCTATAAGTTTAAGGGAGAAGCCAGTGTTTCCCAATAGTAACAACAACAGGAATAGAACGTCGTCCGTCCAATCGGAACTGTCCCAGAGTCCCAGCTCTCAGACAGGTGTGCTGGATGGAGGGCAGGTTCACCCAGGTGTGGACAAACAGCTGTCTGTGGTCAGCACCACCCAGGAGGAAAAAACCAACAGTAAGTTTATAGGGGGTCAGTTACCAACTGTAAGTTAGGGTGGTCAGTTACCAACTGTAAGTAAGGGTGTTCAGTTAGTCAGTTACCAACTGTAAGTTAGGGTGGTCAGTTACCAACTGTAAGTTAGGATGGTCAATTAGTCAGTTACCAACTGTAAGTTGGGGCGGTCAGTTAGTCAGTTAGCAACAACAAGTTAGGGAGTAAGTACCAACTGTCAGTTAGGGTGACTTTAATATCATGCCACATGACGTAAGCTCTGTAAAATAAATTGATCAGCCTCAAACTTGATATATTATCATCCCAAAAATGAAGTAATTTTTGTTTACGGCAGACTGTTTAATCCAACTTTTGTATTGCAGAGGGTCGACTGATTGAAGCAGAGGAGACAAGTACAGGCAAAGTCAATTTCAGAACATACGGAAAGTACATGCAAGCAGCAGGGGGTTTCTTCATATCTGGCGCTGTCTTGTTTGTGTACATTCTCAGCGTTGGTGTGTCCACAGGGACAAGCTGGTGGCTGTCTTATTGGCTACAACAAGGGGGCGGGGTAAGTATTCATATTCGATTGGTTACAGCAAGGGGCGGGGTAAGTATTCATATTCTATTGGCTACAACAAAGGGGCGGGGTAAGTATTCATATTCGATTGGCTACAACAAGGGGGCGGGGTAAGTATTCATATTCTGTTTGATACAACAAGGAGGAGGGGAGGGGGTTAGTTATCATATTCTACTGGCTACAACAAGGGGGCAGAAGGAGTATTCCTATTATTGGCTACAATAAGGGGGCGGGTTGAGTAGTAGAGGGTTCCACTTAATCTGATAGTGGTTAATCAAATAACTTGGTTAATCTGATATAATATCAAAACACCAAACCATTTAAGTACTATATAAGCCTTTATAATTTTTTCTGAAAATCTGATAGGAAAGAATCGTAATTATTTCGGTTAATCTGATAGGATTTCTGTCTGCCATTAAATTATCAGTTGACATTTTCACACCTAGTGTATAACCTCTCATTGTGTAAACAGCTTGTAGTCCAGTCAATGAACACCCAAATTTGCAAAACCCAAAACAAATTGCAAAAGATTTTTTTCCTTGTATTTATTTAACATATAAAGTGATTATTCCAAGGAAAAAAGGTTACAGTGATTTTTTTTCTATGCAAAATCATGAGTATTTGGGCAACAAAATAAGGCATTTAGCACACAATAGTTAAAAATATTTTGAGTAGTTAAAAAGTGATTTAAAAAAAAAACAGATCTTTTGTGCTTCTCAAACAAGAGAAGAATTAGCCAAAAAAAATGTTAAAACATTTGTAAAATTTAATTTTAATCAAAATTAAATTGTATGACCTTTTTGCACTAAAACATGATATTGTTTCATTATAATGCATTTTCGTTGGAATGATTTCTTTCTTCATATAATACCATTATAACAGGTTTTTCTGATCACTCTTTGTCCGGCGTCCGGCTGTCCATCCGTCTGTAAGCTTTTTACATTTTCAACTTCTTCTCCAGAACCACTGGGCCGATTTCAACCAAACTCAGCACAGAGCATCATTGGGTGAAGGGGATTCAAGTTTGTTTAAAATGAAGGGCCACGCCCTCTTTCAAGGAGAGATAGTTAAAAATCATTGAAAATTTGTTGGTATTTTTCAAAAATCTTCTTCTCAAAAACCATTTAGCCAGAAAAGCTGAAACTTGTGTGAAAGCATCCACAGGTAGGGTAGATTCAAGATTGTTCAAATCTTGATCCCCAAGGTAAGGGTGGGGCCACATTGGAGGGTCAAATTTTTACATAGGAATATAAAGAAAAAAATCTTTAAAAATCTTCTTCTCAAAAACCGATCGGCCAGAAGAGCTGTTACTCGTGTGGAAGCATCCTCAGGTAGGGTAGATATTCAAGTTTGTTCAAATCATGATCTCCAGGGGTAGGGTGGGGCCACAAGGGGGGGGGGGTCAAATTTTTACATAGGAATATATAGGGAAAAATCATCTTCTAAATATTAATTATTTAACAATTTGCCAAGAAAAGCTGTAACTTTAGTGAGTTCAGATAGTGTAGATTAAAATTTGTCAAAATCATAATGGCTGAGGCATATAGTGTTACCCCGTTCCGTCATTCCATCATCATTCACTTTCCGATCATTATCTCAACAACTGTTGCACACATTCATCTTAAATTTGACATATTGATGTATCTTATAAATATACAGGCTAAGTTCAAATTTGGTTCCGGTCCGATGATTTTTGACAGAGTTATGCCTCTTGAACTTTGAAAAAATGGGAAATTAACTTTCCGATCATTATGTCAACAACCGTAGCACACATTCAACTCATTTCCCCCCAAAATAATAACAAAGATAGAAAATCGTTTAAAGATATAATTTAACGTTTAAAGAATTATTGATACGTCATGAATTCATCCTGAAAGACACATCGTGGCATGATGTCTTATTACGATCTCAGTATCAAAGGCTAAATATGCCATACTTGAATTCGTAGAGACACAAATTTTATTGTTCATATAATTTCATAATGCAGCAATTTGTTAATTGTGACTTTTAATGAATCATTAACTAGTTGTTAATAAACATTTTTATGCATTTATTTTTTCTTTTGCAATTTGTTACTGGTTAATCTAGCGTTCATTGATTGGACTATTGGCATGTGCCTAAAACTTGCAAATAACGGTGCTTCAGGGGATTAGTCACAGCTCAATGCACATGCATTTATTCATTATCTATCAGCTACAACGAGGGGGTGGGATGATTATTGTGATGCGGCTCGAAACGTCAACAAAGTTTGGGTTCGGATATTTTACGAACCAATAACGTTATGTAGTGCGACCTCCTCTGTGTTGGAAACTCCAGTATACAAAAACAATATTAAGTTTATTAAAAACTAATGTGGGATTATTGACTAAACAATGAAACAAAATGAAGGAATTCAAACACTCATTAAACTATTTATTACCCCCAAGTATTTATAGGAAACTACTGGTGATCGAAGATTGAAATAATTAACTCTGGCGAACAGATCTAGATTGTGGTGAATCGACGCCACCAACAATTCTTCATCACCAGCACTCCTATGGTGAATCAACGCCACCAATAGCTTTCCATATCCATAAGATAGTAAACACCTGTAACTCAGTGTAAAACATCACCAGTAGTAATAAACTAATTCCTAATTATTTAAAGTAAGTTTCAAGAATCCATAAGAGCACCGTAGATAATCCAGATTACACCCAAATTTACCAATAAAACTAATTAATCCAATTATTTACCAATAAAACTAATTAATCCAATTATTTACCAATAAAACTAATTAATCCAATTATTTACCAATAAAACTAATTAATCCAATTATTTACTATAAAATCACCCCACGTTCAAATAAACCAATTAACCAATTATGAAATTTACCAATTCAGGGTCAGCTTTTAATTGTGCCTCTGATCTGACATTATTCTGTCTCCCGATTGATTCAGACAACGTAGACAGATAGATAACGATTTAATATCGTAAAAACTGCAAACAAGACAAAACACAAACTTGAGTAAAGTACAAATGTAAAAACACTATGATACAGGTATAGGTTGACAATGTAGGTCAAGTGAACCGAAAAATGTAAACATTACACCGTTATAGACCGAAAGGTTTAAAGAAATCATGGTAATATCGAACTATGAAAGAAACAATGTACAAATACATATACTGGGTACGTTTACTTACGCTGGTAATGACTGTAAGTTTTGGCAAGAATGCCTGGGAACATGCTAGAATATAGCGCCAAAAGTTAAAAACGAAAAACGGTGCATGACAATTTCGACAAAATAAACTGATAGAAACGGATCGGATAAAAACGGAATGCGATCCACCACAGACATCCTCAGGATCTTAGAAGAACTGCAAAGCTAATTGTTGTGGTAACAGTTTATAAATGCTGGTGCTGTAATCAAAAGGCTATTAACACACTATAGTCTGTCCCAAGTTATTGCTTCCACCACTTTTTGACGATTTTTAATAAAAATACACATACCTGTGAAAGAAATGCTCTTGAAATCGATAAAAGGGAAAATATCCAAGATATCTTCATTGACAAATTATCATTTTTCACTCATAAAAGTTCACAGGAACGAAAACAAATTTCTTACGGAGATTTATAATGGGGAATGTTTACATCTTTTCTCCATTCGGAAGTTCTTGGGACACCTCGCACAATTTTTCAACGTTATCATCCGGGCTTAATAATGGCTGATGCAATGCTAAATCTCCGTAGACTTTCTATTTTGGGATGTGTATTGAAACCTGAAGCGGTAGAGGGGGCGTTTCAAAACAGATAATCTGGACATTTTTCATATTAGTGGATGAACATAGTTTGAGCACAAAGGTATTTATGATTATCGAAATATCAAGCAAAAAGTGGTGGAAGCAAAAACCCGGGACAGAGTATAGGTGTCCTCATCTTCCCCGACTAGCCAATCCACCTTACTGACCAATACACAGATTGTATCTCTGAGGCCAAAGTTCACAATTAATTAAGGGAAGTGTCTATTATAAATTACTGCTGATTGAATACCAAAACTTAAAAGACATAATGAAAGTTATACATGACTGCATAACATTATTCATTTTTAATCGGCTACAACAAGGGGATGGGATGAGTCAATTTATATTCAAGGGGCAGATGAGTAAGCACCTTCAAGTTACAGCAAAGAAGCAGTTATTTTTTTATGTGAGGCCATTACTCTTGAATACAATACCTGAAGACTCAAAAGATAAGTAAAGATGATTTTCTGTCAAATTAACTGTGTTACTAAAACATTGTTTGATAGGGAAATTTGAATGTTGCATCTATGAATATCTTATTTTTTTATTTTTTAGAATACCACGATTGACATGGGTAGCAATATAACAATTATGAGTAAAGATATACGTGACAACCCAGAATTGGACTTTTATGCCTTGGTGTATGGAATAAGTGTAATAGTCATGGTCGTATTAACCCTACTCAGGGCCTTTTTGTTCATGAAGGTAAGATAAAATTGGGCTTTTTACCCCTGTTTCAGAGAAATGTTGTTTTTTTACCTTGTCTTAATAAATAAAATAGAAATTTGAAACTAGATCTTCTTTGACCTTGTTTGGTCACTTTGACCTTCCCTAAATAAGGTCAAAAAACTAATGAAAATTGGATGTTCTGTTTCACTGAAGCTGTAGTCTTGGGAAAGATCAGAACTGTTTGGTTTGGTTAAAAGACAAACCTTGAATGTTGATATTAGTTTGAAAATTAGTGCATCAAACACAAAATTCACTATTAATAAAAAAACATTTACTTGTTCTCTTTTATTACAGGTTACACTGCATGCATCTAGCAAACTTCATGACAACAACTTCCTCAAAATTCTGAGATGTCCCATGAAGTTTTTTGATTCAACTCCAATTGGAAGAATAGTAAATCGATTTTCCTATGACATGGATGAAAGTGAGTAATATTTCAATTCTAGCTGTAATTTGATAAGAATTTAGACAACTGATAGTTTACACTTTTCTTGCTTATATCAGGAGTTTTTGCTTTACATTTGTACAGTAAGTTTGATGTAGAAACACAGAATATAGATGAAAAAGGTCAAGGTTAAATGTGTCAAATAAATGTATAAAAACAGTATAATAAATTATATGATATATTGTACAACATTTCAAACTTAATTTCAAATTTTATTTGTTGTTATTGAGTTACTTATCTCCTTGTTTTTGTTTTTGTTTCAGTCGATGTGCGGTTACCGGGAAGTGCGGAAGCGTTTGTAATGAACCTTCTAATGATTATACTTTCCCTCATAAGCATTGTCTGTGTTTCCCCGTATCTTCTGATCGCCCTCTTGCTGCTGGCGATAGTGTTTTTCAAGCTGAAGCTAGTGTTTACCTCCAGTGTACGCGAGTTAAAGCGAATGGATGCAAAAACTCGATCTCCTCTGATCAGCCATATTACTGCCACCATTCAAGGCATCAGTACTATCCATGCTTTCGGCAAGTCAACAGAATTCATGGACAGGTGGGTTAAAAATGATTGAAAATTAAATTTTATCATATCATGTACGGAACTTCCGACAGTTGTTAAATCATTTTTAGCGCAATAGTAATGAACATTTATTTAATACATATGTCACGAGAAACTTTTGTGCATTTGGGATTGGTTGTTTGTTTTGTTTTCTGTAATGGACAATCAAGTTGATGTAAAGATACGAAGTTTATTCATCAAGGATCCAGCATAAAGTGAATTATAAACAAATGAACAAAATGATGACAAATAAAACAGAGTACCAAACAATGAGTCTTTACAAAATATGTATAGAGATGCAACATAAAAAGGACCACAATAAAAATGAGTCTTTGCATACTCTAACACAATTGTAACATATACACATGCTAAGTGAATATTGACCACATTAAATCTGTGTTTTATAAGTACATATCTATATCATATGATTATAAATAAAACTAAAATAAATGAGGGGAAAATCAACTAAAATGTAGAGTTCGCTTGGCTATTATGAGGACCACAATTATTGAAAAGTCAACTATATTTAGTTGCAAGCTATATACCTATTCTTAGCGTGAGTACACATGTACTCGGCTATGTTGACGAGCTGAATAAAAATATAAAGTGAATTAAAGTCAAATATAGATCTTAAAGCTGACATGAATTCATATATACCCATTATTTCCCTTTTATCTCGGACTACCGCCATATTAGTTGTCGATTTATATTGTTCTGAGGCGTGTTCAACAGAACGAGTGCTCGCGAACGCTCGCTAAAATTTGTATTGCGGGTATAGGAAATTTTGGCGAGCGCTCGCGAGCACTCGCTCTGTTGAACACGCCTCGGCTCATCGCTACACACCCCCTATATAAGGCCGATAGCACTATTCATGCTTCATCGCATTCAGGTATTTCATTCACCCAAAAACGTTACATTGGACGAAAAGACTTGTAGAAACGCGTTTTGAACAAAAATAATATGATAACCACTGCACTGGTAAGGAATATCCAAAGAACTACGAAACAAGGCAGACTGAAATCCTAGGAACACAAATTTCAAAATCCTCGATAAGTGTAGAACGGTTTCCTGTGCAAGATATAACATTGCACATGCGCAAACTACACACTCACTGTGGCCGATCGAGCAATGTCAATGTTCGCATTGATTTTAGAAATGGGGTGTTTTTGTAGAAACCTATGGAAATGATGTTACGTTGTTACTTTCTTGGATTTACTATCATTTATCTACTGTGTTGGATGTAGTCCCGCTGTGGTCTTCAAAAAGAAGCAGACGTTATGCACTCTGTATGAACAACACACGCGTTCGATGTGCATGCGAAGTAAGGCAGCACTATCTGTGCAAAATAATACAGATACCTTATTATTCTTTCAAAGAATAAATATATTTTGTGTTTTATTGATTGTAGTTTCCTTTATTCTTTTTTTACAAACATTTTACTACAATGTGTAGTTCATGCATTTTGAAGTCCGTGCAACCTGAATGCCTCGATCGGAAAGCAACCGACCGTAACTTTCTCGACAGGTATATATAATAACCCCAGTAGCAGTAGATCTAGAGGAACGATCGAAACTAATATGGCGACCAAATGCTTTTATGAATTCTTGTCAGCTTTATGTTCAAATAAAAGAAAGCCTAGGTAAAACTAAACATGTTAAACACTTAATACATTGTAATTTAAGAATGATCGATTGGAATTATATAGTGAAACACACTTATTTTTAGAGAGGTACATTTGTAAAGCCCGCATTTCCTCTTTCCTCCCATAGTCCCAAAACATTAAAACAGAGGTGAATATTTCCCTGTATACAGTAATAATTCTGTGAATGATTCTATCTCAGCATCCAAATATCAAATTTGTTTATGCTACTGGTAGCTTTAATTATAAATCTCTTTGAGTTACTGGTTAATGTGATATCTTGAAGCACTTGATAAAAAAAACTATTACATACATGTATACATACATTGTTTTATAGTGAGTGTTATTTGTGTGGTTCTGTATTGTAGATTTCACCAGCTGTTGGACACCAACTCTCTCCCGTTTTTCCTGTTTACGGCCTCCAATCGTTGGCTGGCTCTCCGTCTGGATTTACTCTGTGTTATCGTGGTGGCTGTGACAGGTCTACTGGTGATACTTACTAACATTCCTACAGAGTTAGCTGGAATGGCACTGGCTTTTTCTGTACAGGTCAGTTGACCTTTGCCATTGAAATTATCATAAATAAGAGGATGGTTTTTATACCATACTCTCTACCTCAAGTTCACTCACTAAAAACTGACTATAAAAAAAATTCGATTTAATTTCCAGAGACAATTTAATGTGTCAAACTGCATGTAGATCTGTTAATTAAAACCAATATAAAAAATTGTCTTTAATATGTTGTCTTTTATGATGATTGTTATCGATAACTGATTATTCAACTTCATACTTTAAACATTTTACCTGTATGTGAATGAAATCAATATTTTATCAACAATGTTATTACTTCAGATGACAGGGTTATTTCAGTTCACCGTCAGGATGGCCATTGATACGGAGGCCAGGTTTACATCGGTAGAAAGACTCGCCCAGTACGAGAAGGTACAGCGTCTGATGTTGATTAACTAATGAGGTGTGATTGAGTGCTATGGTTTTGCATAATCATGAGTAATTCATAGTATTTTACATACTGTAAACTAAATTTTATATGGATGTGAAAAAATTTACAAGGTTCCCAAGAACATTGTCTCGGTATTTCTTGCTTTAAAACAGTCCTCTAATGTCTGTCGTATTTGCTTATCCATATTTACATTTGGTCATGAAAATTGTGTCAGTCTGCAATCAAGTTTACTGACAATAAATTGCAAAATAAAGTCCCCAATTAAAAAAAAAAGTTTTATACCCATTACACAAAATCAAAGAAGTGAAGATTTGTTTTTTACAGAATTTTTTTTTTTTTTACAGTTATCTTCCAAATTTAAATAAGTTATTGATAAATACATTTACATGTACGTGTATTGTAAAATCAAAGATGGTAGATAAGTTATCTGTTTTCTTTTGTACTACCATGTTGTGATAGGCAGCAGAGTCTGAGGATCCAGAGGTGGACAAGAAGAACCAGCCCCCTGCAGACTGGCCCAAGGAGGGGATGCTCATATTCAAAAACCTGAAGCTTAGATACAGGGAGAACCTCCCCCTGGCTCTGAAGGGTGTGTCTTTTGATGTCCTGCCCAAGGAAAAGATCGGAATTGTGGGGAGAACCGGATCAGGTACCCTAATGATGTATCTCACCACATGTAAACTACAGAATACTGATAGTTTATGTGTAGCACAGAGAGAGCATCATACTTTTGTTATCATTTATGGCAAACTTCATGATTAGGAATGAGAGGCATATTTTGATCTAAATTTAAGATGAGTTCAGAGTTGCGTACTAATGATAATACAATATGTTTTGATATCACATGCAGAATAAAGTTTGATTCATGCGTCTCTGAAAGGGTTGATCTATTCATTGTTATATCATTAATAAGATTAAACATTACATTACTTTGTAAACTAATGTAGATGTATGTTTTACATATTAAACTGAAATCTTTTAAAGGAAATTACGTGAATATTCACTGTTTCTTTCTAGGAAAGTCCTCGCTAGGTGTAGCTTTGTTTCGATTGGTGGAGCTGGAGTCTGGAACCATCAAGCTGGATGGGATTGACATCTCCACACTGGGTCTACAGGACCTCAGGTCCAAGCTGTCCATCATTCCACAGGACCCGGTCCTCTTCATAGGTACCATCAGGTCAGTAATTACACTGTATGTACATATATAAAGGAAAATTAATCTAGTATGCAGATTCTTTGAAAAATCCACTCTGATTAAAATCAGATTTTTAATTCGCTCTAACACTTTTATGTCCCGACACAAAGATCCAAATGTAATTTTGTTTATATATGACAAATATTGACTGTAGTTACATGTATTCTTTAAGTAAATGTTTTGGAACTGATCTGTCTTTATAGAAAACTTATTGGATTACAATAGGATCATGTTTACATACATGTAAATGTACATACAGATTTTGTCATGAGTGATTTACAGAAATTGTACTCAGCTGTCTGATATATATGAGATTTTATTGAAGGTATAACCTGGATCCCTTTGGGGAGTACAATGATGAGGCACTGTGGTCAGCTCTGGAAAAGTGTCACATCAAAGAAACTGTAAGTTACATTCAATATGTAAACATGTACACAGTCACTGGTGTTGTATGAAAGAAACTGGGAGTTACATGTGTCTGCTTCTCAGTGGTTTAATACCAAAGCTTAATAAAAATTTTACTGTAAAATGTAAAAGCTATCTGTGAGAAGAGGTAATGCTTTTAAGAATTTCTAACGAGACATGATGCATGATGTTACAATTCACACATAACTGTTACAGTTTACAAAACTACTGTAAACCTATTATATTATTTGGCATGTACGATATTTGGCGGAAATGATTAAGCATGCTTAAGCAAGTTAGCATGGATTTGATTTAGCGCATTTCTGAATGTACCTGCCAGCCAATTAATGCAGTACATTTACAGTAGTTTATAGTGCCTCAATTTATTCATTCAAGGTTTTTGATTCTCCTATACCTGTACCTCAGTAACTGATTATTTGTTTGTCTAAATACATGTAGATTGCTTCCAAGGAAAGTCAGCTGGACTTCCAGGTGAAAGAGAGTGGGGAGAACTTCGCTGTAGGAGAGAGGCAGCTCATGTGTTTGGCTAGAGCTCTGCTAAGACACAGCAAAGTATGTACACTACAAGCACAACAGTATAAGTAAACAAATTTTATTTCATTAAATATGTTCATGCAGCGTTGCTTGTATTTGAACAACCAATGCCTTTGGTTTGTGTATTTAAATTTTCAAAATTTAACAGCCTCATCTTGTTTTTTAAAGATTAATACAATGACTTTAGATCTGAATTTGATCAATTCATCTTGAAGTTGTGTTTGAAAGTGAATAACATTTAGTCTCCTCATGAATAGCAATCATATATACATTTAAATTTGATTTGGTTCAATATTATCTAAGATGAATGGTTTGAAAATAATGAGTATCCCTCTCAATTGTTATATGATATACCGGTAAGTGCTTGGTGAGTCGATAACTTTAGTGAATTTGTTGATTTTAGATTCTGATGCTTGATGAAGCCACTGCTGCGATAGACACAGAAACAGATGCACTGGTGCAGACGACAATCAATGAGGCTTTCTCTGACTGCACCATGCTAATCATAGCTCACAGACTGAATACAGTTTTATCTTGCAATCGCATTCTGGTCATGGAGGAGGGAAAGGTAACAATAGCATAGGGGAGAAATAGATTGGGCTGCAAAACAAGACATTTCTGATACAATATTTACATTCCACATTTGTATTTAAAGTTATGGCATTTATAACACCATATCACAGAGTGCTCAAAGGTAAAATTGTGAGTTTTGTCTTGATGTCACAAACATTGATTGCTCTTAAAGTGCAACGTCACAAGTGAAAAACAAAATTAATGGTTGAACTATTATTTTTTGAAAGAGATAGTCTCATAGCTGCAACGGTTTGTGCAAACAAATTTTTATAATGCGCTACTCAATTACTTACATGTAAGTAGCAATATGGGAACTAATGTGCAGTCCTGATGTTACAGGTTGCTGAGTTTGATACACCTGGAAAACTCATGTCCAACTCCAAGTCAAAGTTCAAGATGATGCTGGATGCTACAAAAAAAACAACACATTAATTATGATCAAACTATAACATAGAACTTGTTAGCAAAAAAACTTTTTAAATTTTTATAAGATTATATTGTTTATAGGACTTCAATGTCTTTCTGAATGATTGGAATGTAAAGCCGAGTATCGCTTGCTGGTATCCGAGTCCAGGGCTCAGTATTACATGTACATGTAGTTGGATTTGTTTTCTGAGATAGACGATTCCACTTACAATTTTTTAAAATTACTTTTTGAAGATACAGGCTGTTCAATATCGTTTTGAATCATTATCACCCATGCATTTATATATGCAAAAGCTGTAAATTTTTTTTTTTTATTTTTTTTTTTGGACTAGAAAGCTTTTATGATTTTATCCTGCTCTTCTCTGGAATGGTAGCTAGTGGACTAGTTGGAAAGGTATCAATTTGAGTTTGAAGGAATATTAACTTTGATTTGTGTGTATAGAATTGTGGTCTCTTTACAGTCAAGATATATGCTATTTTTAAGGAATGCAAATGATATCCTATTTTTATATCACAAATAGTATGGGTATTTTTATTATACATGTATTTGAATGTGATTAATGAAGTTGTTATAATTTTGATAATATAATGTATTTGTTAACTTGTATTTATTGTTACAAGTCCAGTGAAAGAAATTCATATATTTACAAACTTGATGTCAACAGATGTATACCTCTGATTCAAGAGCTCTGTATACATGTACACATAAAAAGTATTCATATTTTTTCTTAAAGCTTTTTAATATATATATTTAAAATTTCGTTTTGATGTCATTGGTTGTGACAAGGTTTGACGGTATACTTTTGTTTTGCTATCAAATATAAACGCATACGATTTAATTTCTTAAGAGAAAATATACTGCCGTGGTTTTATAATTATTGTATAATTATATAAGTTTTTATATAAAATAGTTTTTTTTCTTTTAAAATACATTATACTGCAAAATGACATGGATATTTGTATTCACTACAGAGCGGGTCTTACTGACGTCATAAGCAAGGGAGGTAAGCCTACGTCAATGTTCCTTTTCTCGACTGAGTGATTTTGATCGACTGTGGCGCTGACATTTTGCATAAAATATCCAAAAAACAATGCCAGTCTTATTAATTAAATAGGCACGTATGAACTCATTCCCGCATATAACTCAATATGGCCAGAATATCGTTTCATATGACCTTTAACAAAGTTATTCCCGCTTATTCTTTCTAGTTTAATTCAATTTGATTATTCAATTTGTGCACCTTACAAGAAGAAAATTCAACTTGAGAAAATATAACTTGAAACTTTTATTATAATGTAATGATTCCCCCAATATAGAGGAATAATAGACTGGTTTCCTATCAATTTTTACAGGTCACTTGCACTTGTAATCAATGACGGCAAACTGGCTAGTCTATTGTTTGAATATGCCTATGACGATTTTGGCCCTTCATTTGAATAAAATAAAATCCCAAAGGATATTTTGTGGCAAGTTTGTTTTATATCAGCCATGTGGTGCTGGAGAATTAATACATTTGACCCTATTTTTACTCTTCTCTAAGTATCTCTCCTTTGTAGAGGAACTGGACCTTCATTAAAAAAACCAAAAACCCATGAAATCCCTTCCCTCAAGGATGCTTTGGACAAGTTCGGTTGAATTGGCTTAGTGATCCTGGATAATGTTTTTTAATACATTGAACCCTATTTTCACTCTTTCCTAATTATCTCCCCTTTGAAGAACTGGTCCTTCATTTGAACAAACATAAAAGCCCTTTCCTTAAGGATCTTTTGTGATTAGCTTGGTTATAAAATTGGTCCACTCTTTCTGGAGAAGATTTTTAAAACTACCAACCCTATTTTCACTCTTTCCTAATTATCTCCCCTTAAATACCAAACTGGCCCTTCATTTGTATAAGCTTGCTGTATATTTATATTAAAAATTTATGAATCAGTCTGTCCTTCTCGAACAGTTGTACATATTCAAAGCCCTTCAATTTGACCAAGGATGCTTTGTGCAAAGTTTGGTTGAAATTTGCCCAATGTTTCTGGATCAGATTTTTAAAACCCACAACCCTATTTTCACTCTTTCCTATAAATTATCTCCCCTTTGAAGGGGAACTGGCCCTTCATTTGAACAAACTTGAAAGCTCTTTCACTATTGAGGATGCTTTGTGCCAAGTTTGGTTGAAAATGGCCTTGCCCTGCAGGTGCACTGTAGTAATCTGTCTGCTCTGCTTGTCTGCCCATCCAGCATTACTTGTTCACAACATATTTTTTTCTCTCTTTGACTTATTCTGTCTATTTTTTTTTAACCCATATTACATAGAATGCCTTTAGGTAAAGTGTTTGAAATTATCTTACGCTAAATTTCTAAGTAAGAGGTTTAGGTCAAAGCAAAGTGTGCCTCTGTAATGCTTTACATCCTCATGTCATGTTATATAGTGGAGCCCTTCGAGATGGTCCCCATCTCAATGATGTATAGTTAGTACAGGTACAATATACAGTCAAACTTCGTATCACGTCATGTAATATAGTGGAGCCCTTCGAGATGGTCCCCATCTCAATGATGTATAGTTAGTACAGGTACAATATACAGTCAAACTTTGTATCACGTCATGTAATATAGGGGAGCCCTTTGAGATGGTCCCCATCTCAATGATGTATAGTTAGTACATGTACAATATACTAGTACAGTATCTAGAACCTCCTCCACTTTTACATGAAGATGTCTGTAAGGATTTGAGAAGACTTTACAATCACTATGTCATATTTTATTCAAAACAGCTTAATGTAAAGCCAGAACTACTGGTAGAACTGAAACAGCAAATGAATGGCCCCGTTTATAAGTTTACACAAACTAAAGCCAATTAAAATAGCATGAATATCATGATGGAAAGCTGTTTTCTTGATACAGAAACAAAAGCATGAGATTCAACCCAAGATGGCATGTATGAAAACAGTTTCATTCTATGTAGACAAATTTGGCAAGTATGTGTACAAAACAAATATATCATTCATTAGTTAACTACATATATCCTCATTTCAAAATTTGAAACAATTTGAAATATCATATCATTTAAATTTATAAAAAAGATAATTTTTAATATTCCTATGCATGTAAATTTTTCATCTCCAATTCTACAGAAAAATCTAAATACATGTATAATTAAAGAGTCACTGGTAAAAGTTGCTGCACTTTTCTGACACAGAAGAGATCTCTTTCTTTTTAAGAAAAGCAACAAAATACATGTAGCATCGGTCAAATAAAATTATGTCCACTTTCATATTGACAGATATCACAAGTTACATATTTCAGCAGTATTCATACTCTACCACTTACAACACTGTTTTTTGTTTGCTAACTCAAGTGCAAACTAATAGTTCATGATACATTGTAATAACAAATACATGTACATATAGAAGCTAGGCTTCAAATGCAATAACTATTGTTTCTTATATCTTGCTACCAATCGTTGACTAGTTTTCCACATCAAGTTACATGAGTTTTGGGACACTGAACTTAGCAAATGTATAAATATGTATGACTATGTGATTTAGCACTTCAATGTATAAAACGAGCATACATATATGTACATTCCAAAGAAGATCAACTAAACAAAATTTAAGAGCAAACTGAACAATGGTCATGTACAATGTACATTGTACATATGAAAGAGATAAAATGAAAAATATAAATCGGGATGCAAAGCCCTACAGATTTTCAAAAAATATACCGGTAGAATGATATGTTAAAACAAGTAAAGTAAACTAATGAGAAAAATGAGATGATCAAAACTTCTTGCTAAAAAAACGTATGGCAAGGGGAAATGTTCAAACTTGATAGAAGCTTAAAGCAACCAAAATCCAAATGTGAAAAATATAAATGAACACAATGGAGACTGAAAAAAATATTTTGTATATACATAAAAAAAATATTTTCATCTATATGATATCCATAAAGTATAACTGAAGATTTCAAAGAATGAAATCTTTGGTAATGTGAGGGACCGTGTGAAAATAAGGATTTACTTAGGAGCAGTGAGGTCTTGATGAGTACATTTAGCAGGAATGGAATTCAAGTTGAGGACTTCATGAGGATTAGAGCAGGCTGCAACATTTCTGCTGTCAACTCGGCTGGAAAACTGTTGATCGTGTTGACTATTCCACTTGTCAAATTCAGAAACCTACAGGAAATACAACGAATGAACTTAATTAAAAACTAGATTAAAATGTGAAATACACAATAAAACATAAACACATAAATATACTAGTTTGTTGTCAGTAGAAATTTTTACATGTTTGGTACATGTACAACATTAATGACTGTACACTATATACTTGTAATATCTAATCATGCATAGTAGATTGTCTATGAATGCATAACAACTTCGTATTGGCTATTTTATCATCTTCATGAACAAAAATTAACTTCAAACACATTGTTTTAATAATTAATCATTTAGCTTTGATCTTGTTTTCTAAATAACAATGAGCCATAGTCCTAAGTTGAATTTCAAAGATTTATGTAATCTTAGACTGAGGTCATTTTTTAAGGATCCTCCACACACCCGGGAAAAGTTTTGCATACAAGCCCATTCTTCTAAAATACTTGAAGATATGGATTTTTAGTATGTGTTCGACTTGAAAATGGTGAAAAAAGACAAAAACTTTTAATTTTGGGGGAAAATCAACTTTTTAAATTTTACCGCTCTTCATAAAAAATAAAAATCCTTGCAGTATTCGAACTCAGGACCTGCGGGTTGGTAGACTGACGGTACACCCATTACGCCACAGAGATAGTCACCAAACTTTGGCGATATAAACTGTTTCTGAATGCGTTGATATCGCCATTTTGTGACGTACTGTCATAAAAAGTAGAAGTCACGGGGTGTCGAGGATCCTTAAAGAAGGAAACTTAGTCTTATCACTGAAAGGTTGAATCTGACATAGCAAGTCTTATTAACAGTAATGTTTTATTATAAACATCGTCCTGCTTTCAGCTATACTGACCATTCTCTCTGTTCAGGGTACAACTGTTTCTTGCCAGACTCTGATTCCTGACTAAGTGTGGCTTTGATGGATTTAAAGTTTTCCTCTATGCTCTTTTTGTAAGGATCTAATAATGGGTGTCCAACATTGTTCAAAGATTGCTGAAAAAAAATAAATTGGTATGATTTTAAAGATACAAGAAAATTAATTGAACACCAAGATAACCAAGATTAGACTTGTACATCTGCTCAGCTTCTTAAATACATGTACAATGAACATGTAACAAATCATAGAGAAGCAATTTACTAGTCTAATTAAAATTATATCATTACATGCTTACAAAAAAAATTGCATTGTCAAATTGCTAGCTATTACGAAAATTTCATAAAGCAACAAAGCATGACATATTACTTAACATATGTAAAATAATGGTAGTTTTTATCTATACAAATCAATGACATAAGTATACTAGGTACTTATTAACAAAAAGTTATTTTTCCTGTTATAAAACTACAGGTACCATGTTAAATCTGTGCATAATTGACACAGAATTTACTGTATACCGGGTTATTTTCGCCCCGTGATATTTTCGCCCTTCTTCATTTGCAAACGGTTTCGTACCGTCTTGAATTCGCCCAGACAAAGGTTTGTTTAAAAAGAGATAATTTAAGACATTTGAATTCGCCCAGTCTTAAATTCGCTCGCTGACGAGGGCGAAAGGGGCGAAAATAAAACTGGTGCGAATATTTCCCTGTATACAGTTATTGCCACTCCAACCCAACCCGCAAACATGACTTACATAAAGTATTGCCATTTGATGCGCTATATATTTGTGGTCAGATAAATTTGATAAATCTGAGTTGACCTGGCGGGACAGGCCTGACAGATTCTGAAGGGCAGAGAGATCTGTGTAGTAGTTGTCCATCCCCTCGGACCGCTGGTTCAAGTTAAAATGACTGGGATTTTCCATGTAGGCTGCAGCTCGAGGGAAAAGGAGATCAAAACGCTTGGTGACAATGTATTGCTGTGGAAAGGAAAAGCTTGAGTTGAGTTATTTTGTTATCATTCTTAAAAAAACTTAATAAAACTTAAAATGTTCTAGATGTACCTGTTAATAAGCTTTACTTATATCAAATAGTTTACAAATACATGGTATATTTAAGGGGGTTTGAAACATAAGACCTGACTGAGAAAGCATAAATTATTCTGTTTGATATTTTTCATTTCGATTGAACGTTCGTTTACACAGTTTGCTAGAGCCTAGATGTCACACTGGAAGATACCACTATAGTTAACAAACAAGAGTATACAGTACAGTTCCTTCGTAAGTCTTTAATTCTCTAAGAGCAAGCACAGGTGCTTGAGGACAGGACACCCATCTACGTAGTACATTCATTCTTCAGTACTTCAGTACATGTTTTAACAGTACTGTAGTATTATAGTATAATACATAAATGCCTCTGTGTACAAGACATCACTTTGCATTGATTATAGAAAACTCGTGCTTGATATGAAAATTTGATGATACCTGCAAACTTGTGTTTACATTGCCTGACCTCAGCATCAACTGCTGCATCCTATCACAAACCACAGTGGCTAAAACAAAGGAATATACATTATACCAGATTTCAGTACACTGTATACAGGTTTTATCATTATTGAGTAATTTATACAAGAACTATAAAAGATCATTTTTTTTTTCATGATTTTATTAATAAGTGGAACATGGAATTCATACCTTTGTTTGTAAAATCACTGCTTACTCTCCCATGTTCGATCTTTTCTTGCTTGTGCTGAAATTCAAACAATTTAAATTTGTGAAAAATTTTCAAGTTTTGATATTGTTATACTATACCTTTATATAGAAAATAAAAGAAACAAAATACAGAAAGTTATCTTTTAACAATAAATAAATGACAAGAATTATTTTGTCAAATTCTATTGCAGGAATTTCGATCATTGCATTGACTACCCGAAAATACTGCAGAAAATTAACAAGCCACAAATCAGTATATCATCTATAGGCATTGATGGTACTACCTTTGAAAGTTCTTTTTGGCATATCATGTCTAGCTGTGAACATAGAGACATGAGCTCAACATCCAGGTCCAAATTCTGAGTGGAGCTACCCAAAAGTGGCTCATGAAGACGCACATCAACTGAAACAGAATTTGCCCTTTAGCTAATATTTGTTTAGATTTTAAATATTTTATTTAAAATAATAATAATTCCTTAGATGATAGACACTCTCACAATAACAACTGCATGATTAAGGTTTACATGGTTGATGAGCATACATGTAGAGCACACTTTTTAATGTTTCTGTTTTATGCATATCTGACAAGTCCGATATTGCTGTCGTGAAAAAAAAACATGACAATACCTTTAAAAGATGGGTCATATAATAAAGGGACCACCAAAGGTTCCGTTGCAGCAACACTCATGGTGTTAACGTATTAAGCTTCTGCTTCTGAAATTAGGGAATGGGAATCAATATGATACCTAAATTTTCTGTATCTTGAGCCCGATGCTCTTATTGTAAGAAAATTGATCACCATGATCACGTACAGAATCTCTGTATCTCTGGGTTTTTTTTTCTTTTTGTTTTTTTTTTTGTTCAAGATGGATATGTAAAAATACAAATCTTGATCAGATTTATTTTCTTCTCTTTTCTTCTTCTTTTTTTTTTGGAGGGGGAGGGGTGGTGGTGATGGTGGTGGTGGTATGATAAGGTGGTGGTAGTGGGGGAGGGGTATTCTTAATTACAATCATGTCCGTACAGTCCAAGAAAATCAATTCAAAATTACTTTGCTACAATGTATATATTTATACACGTATTTACAATAGACCAATTTTTTAAGAGTTGCAGTAGCTGTATGAATTATTATTATGATGTGTTAATTAAAGTAGAAATACATTAACCATTTTAAAGCACCTCTCGGTTAACTGTTATTTTATCATATGACCAATCTTTCCACGGTTTAATGCTCTTATAGAGGAGCATATATCCAAACTGCCCAATTCCGGTTTTTATAACAGTTAACAGAAAAAAAGAACCGATGTATATATAATAAAGTCAAATTTTAACTAATTAGGAGCCAAATGGTTTAAATAATTGAATCGGTATATTGATTATTGTCAGATGTGCTTATCAATCTAACTAGTAATTGACGCATTGTCGCAGAGAATAGGATCGAGCGACCAGCGCCAATCAATCGATACGCCGGGGGTTTAAATGCTAGAGTACACTTACAGAGCCGAAAAACATGTCCAGACTCATAATCATCGGAATCTCTACAGATAATCCTGCGCATGTATAAAGGAAGTTCAGCAGAAAAAAGGAAAACAAAATGGTAAATTAGAGAATAAATTGTACACAGGGGGATTACGCTGTACTCTACAAGTTTTATTTATCTGTGCGACATTCGATAAAGTCGATATTCGTGTACAAGAGAACCCGTTTCGCTCTGTTTGTATGCATTGCTAAGAAATGAAATAACAGTCCAGCAATTATGGTAGATATTTGGTTGGAGCTAATGTGATCAGAATGAAAGAAGACCTGTTTGCCAGGTGAAGCATCGGTTATCCTCAGGTATGCTACTGTAAAACAGACTTAACTTATCAATAATGCAAAACTCGTTCAGATCTCTCTCGGATAGCCAAGGAAAGAGGCACCGTGAGCCAGGGGGAGGGTATCCTTACACCAACCCCGGGGGTAAAGCCCGATACGATTCGATGGTAGAATCTAGAAAGCATAAAGAAGACTTCACGGATTACTACCAATCCAAACGAGAGCCCAAGGAGGAAAGTGGGCCTAGATACACGTACTTTCCCATTACAAAGGATTGGCAAAAGGAAAAATCCAAATTACTGGATATTCCTTTGGAAAAATACATAAAGTGTGCTGAAATGAAACAATTTAAACAAGATTCACCGCCAAAGGACACCCTCACAGTTCGCGGGGATGGAAATTGTTTTTTTCGCGCCATCAGTGCAGTGGTTTCCGGTTCTGAGGCGGAACACATGACGGTCCGTACGGCTGTCACCAAACACGTGAGTGACCATCCAGACATGTACCGCACATTTCTACTGAGTCGAGGTGGGATGACTAAGTACATGTCCAGCATGACACGGTCTCGGGAGTGGGCGACCGACACAGAGATCATGGCGACGGCGACCTTACTACGGACCGTGATTATGGTGTACTCTCCTATTCAATTTGGCGGGAAAACGGAGTTTCACTGGCAGACGTTCAAGCCGTTGGATAATCCAGAAATGACATATCCTGTGATATATTTATCGAATGAAAATGATCATTTTGACCCAGTTTTAGACGTTGATACGAGGGATTTAGAACGCACACCAAAACCAAAAACATTTGAATTTTAGAGATAACGTTGCAATTTTTTGTGTGTGTGATCTCAAAAGTTTGGACATCATGACTTTAAAATAAGTTTTTTGGAGTATTTGGTATCGCTTGAATACCTTTTGGGGTTGATTCCCCGTTTTCTGTCCTTAATTTGAAAAGAATTTACTTCTACATACACTAGTCACCTTTCATTTAACAAGCACTCCCGTAAGTTAATACATTAAACATTGACATGACACAAAACCTATATATAAATTAATAAACCCAAGTCCGTAACACGCAGGCGCGCAGCAACATGGGAATCAGCCCATTTGCAAATCGAGCTGTTTCTCTTATTCACCTACATAAAACTTATTTGTGTATGGAATTTGATATTTATAATTATACTAAAAGGCAAATTTTAAATCAAAGTTAAAATATTGTAGCTAGATTACTCCTTAAGCAACCCCCCTCCCCCCGATCGAATAAGATTCTGAGGTTTGGTAATGTCTTTTTTTTCTTAATTTATAATTTACCATCTTGGGTAAGCCCCACCCCCTTGGAAAACTATGCCACGTGTCTGATAAGACCTCCTTCCGCAGTGATAAGGTATTAATAAGATCGAAATGCTCCCCACAAGACACTCCTTCTTTCCCATCTTTTGGCCAACCTCCGACTTTATTAATCCAATGTAGAACCATTTTAACAAGGCCTTGGACTTTCGGTACGACGTGACTATCTATTTATTGCGTCAAAACAAGTTAAAAATGACGCTGGTTTCAAGTGAAATATACACCGATTGCGTAGTCTTTGCCCGAAAGCCAGACAAATCTTGTTGATTTCAATGAGCAATGGCTGAGTGGCCTACATGAAATAGACAGGATTACGTCACAATGCTGTTTGACACCAACTACCCAAAGTCCAAGCTCTTGTTAAAATGGTTCTAATTAAAATTAGACTTTGTAAAACCGCTCTTCTACGATATGCTATTTATCTTTATAGAAAAATAACAAAATTGCCATCCTCGCCCCCTTTTCAAAAAATTCACCGTTACCCGTCTGTCACCAAGCACATAATGATTCTGAATAGAAAACTACGCATTCTTTTCAAATCCTCAATAAGCCTTCATCAAGTGCATTTTTACAACTTACTAATGCGTACAAAGAGAAAATTAAACTCAATAAACAACAATGCAATACTAGTATAAAATCACTAATCTCGTGCATATATCGGTATTATCAAGAGAAAGTAGGGTTAGTAATCTCAAGAAAATTGTTTATTTTAATTATAACTTGTACTTGGAAAACTTTATTTTGAAGAGAAAAAAGAAAACACAAGCCAATGCAATCATCCTATCTTAAAACCTAAATCCTGTGTTTAACACACCTGTACATCTACACTTACAGACAACATTATAAAATAACTTTCATGATACAACAATCAGATTAAAAATCTAGCATACATTTCATTTATAAATAAACTTGTGCAAGGAGACAACCCAAATCATAATGCTGTTTATTTTTATGAGTGAGTGTTGTTAATGTATTTTATTTGAGACTCTGTTGCAATTAAAATCAGAGAATGATGAAAAAACCCAGAAAAGCAGACCCAACTAGCTAGTCATGAATAAACTACTACACAGATAGTATTTGATATAAAATATACTTTTAATCGTCAATCAATTTGGAAAAAAATCAACATACAATAAAATTTTTGATTGTTAAAATGTATAAATATGATTACAAGAATTGTTTAATATAATAATTAATTAACTTCCATTCATGAATAGTTTATACACTCTTCGATGTATTAGTATATGCAAAATTGCAAATGCATGTGAATTTTTAGCATTAAATGCACACTGAATTATTAGAACACTGTCAGCTTCCAAGTATTGGTACCCTGCAAGCAGTGGATGTAAACTGTGGCTTTATGAAGTCTGTTGTTGAATTAAAAGTATGTACACAGCATTGCTTTATGTTGTTCATTCAGAACATAAAAAAACAGATAACATTATTTTTTGCAGATCTGTAGCTCTACAGAAAAATCCGGTTTGACAGACAGTAGTCTACTGTCTGTCAACCCGGATTTTCCTGTAGAGCTACAAATCTGCAGCTTACTTTATTAAAGTACTGGTACTGTAATGTGCTAAGCAGGAAAAGATTGGCACCTCATGTATAATTTCTACAGATGGAATCAGCCAGAAATCAAAAGACATACTTTTACTGTATGGCAGAGAAACAAAGCTCTTTTATTTTATCTCAGGCTCATCTTCGAACTGTGTCCTAATACATGTACTTGCTTTTGTACAATTGAGACTGATCCAGATCAAAAGTGAGCTTGTCTTAATATTTTTGCCCTGCAGAGCCTGACGTTAACAGTCAATCATCAGCAACATTGCAAGACAGAGCCTTTCTCCAAGACCAGCTATACTGTCACAGCGACCAAATTACCGGTAGTAGGAGGTAAAAAAGTAGTGGGCCAAGCAGTACCTGATTAACTATCAGATACTCAATTATCAGTTCTCTTTGAAGTGTAAAAGGGCAGTTCATAAATTTTTTGACTTAGATCTAAAACATTTTCTTCTTGCATTAGTGAAAAGCTCTCTTTGAAGTACCGGTAGATACATTGATGTTTTCAAAATTTTAAAATTGACTAGGTATTGCACTAGTAATGTCTCAAGCAGCTTAAAGGTCAAAACACCTTGGAGATTTTTAATGTTTGGTGAACTTATTCAAGGTCAGGATTACTTTTTCACGTAACAGGGTAATGTTGGAAATATCTGATCATTGTATAAAAAAACCAACAATGAAATTAACTATATAAAATGCCGAAAAAGTACATTAAAAAAAAGAATCAATCAACTAAAGTTCTCGTTGGCTTTGAGATCAGAAAAATCACAATCAATAATCAAGAATTAAAAATAGCAATGGTACTTTATACAAATCACCATACCATCTTCATTGGTGACAAATCACAGGTTCTGATATGAAAAAAATATATACATGTATAGATGATAAAACACCACCAGTTTGAATCACACAATTAATAACCAGATTAAATAAAACTTATAACTAATTAATACTTTAGCACCCTCCGAGACATTGGATCTATACGAGCCATTTATCTAAGGCCCCCATCAATCAGCTGTCATACGGTGGAAGACCAAACATCTCAGGTCTGAAGTCTTCCAAGGTGTCTAGCACCATCGTAGCCAGGTGTCTGTGTGTCTCTTTGTTGATGCCCTTGTGGGGAATCCACACACACTGCATCCCTGCTGCATGGGCAGCCTCCACTCCATTGGGGGCATCCTCAAACACCAGCACCTGTAGAACAGAAAAGGTGACTGAGGGGTGGTACATTGGGCAATCATATATACATTTTATCATTTCAATGTGAAGTGTTCGAAAATAGAGGAAATTCTTACTTTGCTGGGATCAGGATTGTCGAGAAATCGCTGTGCAGCCAGAAGGAAACAGTCTGGTGCAGGTTTGCCATGTTTACATTCCGGGTCATCTCCACTCAGGACACAATGATGGAACAGCGAGAATAAATCCTTGTGACCCGAGGTTTTAAGCTCAAAACTCTGTGTATGTGAACCAGTAGCAGTGGCAATAGGGACTCCGTTTTTATGCAAGTGTTTTACTAGACGCTCTGCTCCTTCAAAAACAAACAAGCAGCCATGTGTACAAGAGAGCTAAATATGAAATGAAGACTACAAATCTTGCCTAAAGACGATATGTACAATAGTTATTACATATTAGGTTTGTTGCTGATTGTCTATGAAAATTGTCAGGTTGGTAACATCCATGGCTTTGCCATGCCTTCTATGGACATTACCAACCCAACACATTTCCGTAGACAGTCAGTAACAGAGATTTTGATGGCAATCACGTGACATGTTTTATCCATTGATGTTGCATCATTTCAGTCTGAGGTAAAACAAACTTTTGTCCATGAACTTTCAAAGTTTTTAATGACGAATAAAAGTTTCAATATCTAAAATGCATAATTTATCATGATAGAACACATTACCTGGCAAAAGTTCAACTGAAGGAAACAATTTTTCTTGTTGCTCATGGGACATCTGTAGATACTGGTCAACTGTTATTGGTAAATCTAGACTCTCTGTAAAACAATGTTGTAATTTATTAAACTCTTTGAAATACTGTAGATTCCTTATTAAATGCTAGGAATTAATAACCACATAAAATCACAAGACAAATCACTCACTAAATAATTTTAAATCAAAAAGCCTATTGGCCACATTGCTTGCCTCAGTAATATTTTGTATAAAATTTTGATTTTTTTATATAAAACACTAAACTTAGGAAGGGGGAGGGGTGATACACTGTTCAGAAAATTTGAATGTGCACTATATACATGTACTAATGTATACTATTATCAGGATACTCATATAGTAATACAATGTATCTCAGATTGTAGAATTGTATATATTGTGAAAACAATTTTTAAAGATTCCTATGGAGAACTTAACACTCCTCCTTTATAGGCCCCATTTTTAATTCAACATAAAAGTGACTTACCTATGACGACTTTTGCAGCCTCTGGTTCCTTCCTGCCCATCTGTTTCACTTTGATGTCCATTGTGAAAGTTTTTCCATACTGACCCACAATGCCTTGTATAATATCTGTGTACAAGTGTTCTGTGTCTATTAAGAAAAAACAGTGCACACATATAATAGCTGCTGTTAGGCCAAAATAAAATTATTGTTTGTTTGGAATTGCCTCCCACCTCATTGAAATACCCCCCACTGATAAAATTTTATAAGCAAAATATGAAGAACTTTTTTTTATTTTGAGAATTTTATTTTTTTACCAATTTTTAATTAGATAACTTCAAGTTTGAAAAATAAAAAAAAAATTCCCTCCCTCCCTCCTGGGTCAAAAAACCTCCAGGCGGCAATTCCAAACAAATATTTTTATAAAGGATGGCCTTACTGTAGTGACAGGTAAAATTCCATACATTCAAATGACATGTGGGACACTTAGTATAATAACTTGATTATGAAACTCAGGGTCTTTTCTCATAACTGTTAATATGTGAAAGTGCTACATACCTGGTACTCATTTAGTGTTAGCCATATGGTGGAGAACCTCCCACATATCAACTTGACAAACAGGGAGATTTTGCGTTAAACCATAAATGTTAACTCTACCGCTTTAGGTGGAAGTCTACCGCTTTTTAACTCTGTCTTCCGCCTACTACCTTTATTAGAAAATCTACAGTTTTTCTTCAAAATACGTTTGTTGTTTTGATAGATAGCCATTTTGGAAGCCATTGTGGTCCAAAAATCTTGTTGGGTTTGAAATTAGTGCGTGACTTGAATCTGGGACATACAAACGCTTTTTTAAGTCGAGTGAATGATATCATGTGTTTTACATTGATCAATGAAAGAAGCCACTTCCAGTGATTACATTAGTTACAAGACATATGTCCATATTATCCTCGCCAAGGAAAAAAAAGCTTTGCTATTCCACACGTGGCTTTAACGATGACTGAATATATCTTTTAAATTGGCCATAACAGTAAACTTGACTTGCATTTTATTGTAACACTGCATGATTTGTGATAAGCATGTAAACATCGTTTTTGATATTAAAAAAAACATACAATTTACATGTACTATCAGTTCTTACTTCTCTTATTTGTTGAATTTCGGCAACTTAACCTATTTTTACTGAACAATGGCAATTGTTAAAGTCTCTGCACACAAAGATTTTTTTCCTCCAAAAAAAAAAAGCTTTATCAATTTGATGATGAATGCATGCAAACTTTTTTTTGCATGTGTTGCTATTGCTAAATTTTTAAAGTCTTTTATATTTTAGTTAATATCCTTAATTACTAACTAGAAACTCTATCTACATATAAAGGCCTAGTACGGTATATAAATTAAAATATGTTCTTTAAAATATATGTGAAAAAGGCCGTGCGCAACGCTACCTCTTTTGGGTTCTAAATCTACCTCTTTTTCACCACTGGAGGTTAACATGTATGCGTAAACAATATATTTTCAATTAAAAACAAGTGATTTTACAATCCATATCACAAGAATGAAAACAAATTTCATAAGGAGATTTGTAATGGAAAAATCTGACATCTTTTTTCCATTTGAAAGTTCTTTAACACCTTGGAAAATTTTCAAAATAATCATTCAGGTACTTCATGTAGATTGCAAAGCAAAATCTCCATCATATGTATTAACTTTCAGTGGTGAAAAAGAGGTAGATTTAAAACCCAAAAGAGGTAACATTGCGTGGGGCCTTTTTCACGAATATTCGCATATATTTCAAAGCACATATTGTAGATAAGGTTTCCGGTTAGTAATTAAGGATATCAACTAAAATATAAAAGACTTTAAAAATTTAGCAATATCAACACATGCAAAAAGAATTTTGCATGCATTTACCATCAGATTTATAAAGCTTTTTTTTTTTGAAGAAAATAATTATTATGGGACAAAGACTATTAGTGTATATTTAAAAAAACCACCTTCATAATTCGGATTCAAATTCTGGACAATGTATATAACTCATCTCTCATGGTTAGACTTGTAGCTGAATACTTGAGTATCATACCTATTAAAACTCCATCCACATCAAATACAACATGAGTTACCGGTGTGACTATGGGCGCATCCATTTTTTTTTTAAGGGTTTGCAACAGAGAACAGCTTTTCAAACCCGAAGTAAATGTTAAATAAACAGTCAGTAGAAATCTAACCCTTTCCTCGAACTCTATATAAGAAGTAAGTAAAAATCAATGCATTCTGATATTGATATTTTAGTCAGACTTATTCAATCACATATTAATATGATAAAACTATATACTATATACTTTATAGAGAAATTTCAAATTATGGTGTACAAGTACATGTTTAAATTTTAGTTTTATCATATTAATATGTGATTGAATAAGTCTGACTAAAATATCAATATCAGAATGCATTGATTTTTACTTATGACAGCGATTTACAAACTGTTAAAGCTCGGGTTCGATTGCATTACTAAATTTTACTTTCGCTTTCATTTTGATCAAAACAATGAGCAATTTTGGTCATGCTCATGACTGCAGCGCTCACAGTTCTGGTGCCCCGTCAGTGCACCAGACACTGGATGAGATGGAGTTTGAAAGAGGGATTTGGTCTGCCGCCGTGAGTGGAGATTTGGAAGAAGTGCAGAGACATTTAGGCAAAGGAGAAAATGCAAACAGAATGGATTCCTCGGGTTACACACCTTTGGTATGAGCTACAAGAATTTGTTACATGCATACGTTACATAGAAACTGGTTATTGTGTTTCAGTATGGTGTCTTCTTCTCTTATTTGCTTATTCCATAAGAACATCATAATTTGTTTTGATAATTTTAAAAATGTTTACATTAGAAACTACTGAACAGTTCCAAAATACGAAATTTTTATATATCTTTTATTATATAGGGGGAAAATTCCACTTTTGGTGGGATTTGAAACTGTGACCATTAGGTCACTAAATCCCCACAGATCAAGCTAAAAAGGTAGCCAACCAACTAAGCTCAGGGAGATTCGTACATCGAGACTAAAACATTTTGACTGACGTCTTTTCCGTAACAACTGACAGAAGTTGGGGAAATTTTTCCGAATCACTTTGAGTGGCACAGGTCTGAGATTCGAAAGAGACTTCAGTCAAAATGTTTTAGTACATGTATCAACGAATCTCATGGAGATTAGCCAACCAACCAAAGCTATAGAATATTAGTTTTGTAACTGCTCACGAATATGCAATGCCGACATTTATACAAACTGCATTTTGGTTTTTAAAGTTTTCAAGTCTGTTTTCATTCAGCACTATGCCAGTAGGAATAACCATCTAAGCATATGTGAACTGTTGCTAAGGTCTGGAGCAGATGTGAACAGCATTACTAAATCAGGAGTTACCCCCCTTCACAGAGCAGCATATCAAGGGAACACAGAGATTGTTCAGTTGTTACTGAGGAGAGGAGCTTGCCCAACTATACAGGACAGTGATGGGAAAATTCCACTACATAAGGTATAACACTTAAGGTTTTACTAGTACTAGTATTTATCAATACATGTATACTCCAACACAGTCAAACTCCACATATTTGCATTTTGTTTTTGTATCTTTTTTTCCAAATGTACTGTGTAAAAAAATCTAATCTATGCCAAGTAATGCCCTTTAACAAACTTATGTGTTATGCAAATCAAAAAGATTAAGAGAGAGCACTAATGATTTTAAAAACAGTGACATGAACAAGTCCTTAATACATGTACATGTAGAGCATCCCTATTTTATCTTTTTCCAATACCAAAATTGTATCACTCTGAAAGGTGCAAAATGTGTACATTCTGTGGTTTCATTAATTTTCGAGGGTATCAATTTTCGTGGATAAAGTGAAAATCACAGTTTCAAGGATACGTAATTTCGTGGCCAATGACCCTATCAATACAAAATGTTAGTAGAAATTGTACTTCAATGAACATGTAAATTCGCGGATCAACTGAACAACGAAATCCACGAAAATTGGTATTCAACAAATATTGATGAAACCACAGTATATTGGAACTTAATTATACCCCCGCTCCGAAGGAGAGGGGGTATACTGTTTTACCCTTGTGTGTCTGTCTGTCCGTCTGTCTGTCCGTCTGTCCGTCCGTCCGTCCGTCTGTCCGTCTGTCCGTCCGTAACAAAAATTTCTGTCGCATTTATCTCAGCAACTATTTATCGCAGATGCTTGAAATTTTTACACATTTTTTAGTTAGGGCATGCCATATCGTGGGATGTATTTTTGTACCAATCGAAAGTCAACTTCCTGTTAAATGACGACTTTGCTTATTTTTTAACCAAAATTTTCAAACAAATTTTCGTCAAAGATTTCTCAGCAACTATTTATAGCAGATGCTTGAAATTTTTACACAGTATTTGTATAGGCATGCCATATCGTGGGATATATTTTTGTACCAATCAGACGTCAACTTCCTGTTAAACGAGTACTTTGTTTATTTTTAGCCAAAATTTTCAAACAAATTTTCCTCAAAGATTTCTCAGCAGCTATTTATCGCAGATGCTTGAAATTTTAACACACTATTTGTTTAGGCATGCCATATTGTGGGATATATTTCTGTACCAATCGGATGCCAGCTTTCTGTTAAATGTTGACTTTGCTTATTTTGCATATTCACATCAGAGCGGGGGTATCACTAGTGAGCATTGGCTCACAGATTTCTTGTTTTTTTCTCTTTTTACACATTTAAAAAAGAATCTGACTTTATTCAAATGTGTTCAACAGGCTGTGGAAATGGAGAAGAGCGACATAGTGGACATTCTGGTTAAAGAGTTTCCCCTGAGTGTATCTATCAAAGACAACAAAGGACAGTCCCCTGGGTCCTATGTAAAGGACCCTAACAGTCCACTTTATTCCAGACTAATACCTCAGAGTCCTGACTAACCTAGAAAAGGCAGCTTTTCTTCAGTGTGGAAAATATTCTGCTATTGCTTTTACTTTAATCAATAACTGATATGTCTCTCAGGTTGAAGTACAAGTACAATCTTATTGCAGGAAAGCATGACATATGGAGAAAGATTATTTGGCTGTAAAATGATATTATTCATTTGATGAATATTGTCCATAAATATGCCAACAATTTCAAACCTTAATCATAGGTTATATATATTATTCCATATTACCTGTATTACAGAGTTAGTGTTTTGATGAATTTTTCAATAAATATAAATCAACACATCCACACTTTTCTTGTTTTTATTCCATATATAAAATGAAGAGTTCTGATATTTGTACAGAATATCAACTTAAATTTTGCATTGAGTAAAATGATATGTATGCCTCACATATATAAAAACAGTTATGATGATATGTATAACTTCAGTTTCAGTACTTTATCCAACACCTCAACTACCGATACAGTGTATCTGATACATTCAATATTCTGACTATTCTACAAGTATAGATCAACCATTTTGTCCATCTAGATATACAAATTGTGTATTTAAGATTTAAATGTTACCAGCATTTGCTTTTTCTAATCTAGCAACAGTTTATTATGCTTTTTAATTGCGACATTTTCATTTATCTTTCGTGCAGAGCTAGAACAAATAATAAGTACATACACAGTTCAAAAGTTTTAAGGGGCATGGTCATGATTTTGACTGTAAATTTCAAACTTTTAAATACATTTGCATTTCCATTCTTTATATTTATGATGCTTTATTTTTTGTACTGTTTGAATGTTAAATAGTTGTCAAGTTACATGTGAAAGTAGAAGCTCTTAATTCTTTGTTCTGTATACAAGACGTGTACTATGTTTTTTGTTTACCGGTATACAGTAGGTTCTTTATATAGAACAGATAGTTTCATTTAAATTAATTTTGTAAATTATGAACACAGATAAACAGCTTGTTTCTTGTCTTTTTCATTTTGTGTAGAACATAGAATCTTCTTCATAGCAATACCATATTTGAGAACCACGGCACAAGCCTTGTTTTAATAACTAAGAAATGAAGCTGTAAATCTTGATTTTATCTCAATATTTCAGTTAAGGAATAACCAAAATAAATCAAAATATACAATAAAAATCTAATGTGAGATTAGTGACCCTACCAGGAAGTTTAATATACTGCTTGACTTTTGAATCTTTCAATTTTGGAAATAATTTAAAGTTTTTTCTTATATCTTAAAAAATTCTACAGTAGCTGCATGAACATTGTATAAAAAGAAATTCAAAATAGACTTCTATAAACTCAGACTAATAGAATACAGACACATGTATGTTGTATATTCATCAGAATTACAATAAACAAATTACATGTAGAAAGAAAAAAGGACGGGCACCGAGTTAAATTTCTTTTTGAAAGCTACAAAAGTATGCAAATTATGATGATAAAAAATAACAATGGACAGATTTATTACGTTATACATGTATATAACAGTATTCAAAGAGGAGATTTAAGTTTTGATTGCAGAGATTTATACCAAAACACTGCTAGAATATCCTCAAGTCCTTTTCTAATTGTGTTCATTTTCACATACCGATAATCTCATGAATCAATTGGTATTATTACACGATTTCTAAATTGTAAAATTGCAAATAAACCTATGTATTATCTAAAAACAGTCAACTGTTAATTCAGTCGTTTTTTAAAACAAAAATGAAGGTATAATGGATAAATGATAATGGGGGTGAAAGAGTACTAGTACATACATAACAGTAGATAGAACAGCATTTCTGGAATGTTACTGTGACAACAAGCATGGAAAACATCTATAGCATCTCAAAAAGTTATCATCATGAAAAAAAAATACATTTTCATTTAAAATTAAAATGCACCAGAATATGTAACAGAACTGTATGTAAAAACATCTTTTATGGTTCAAATAAATGATACTTGAGCTTATAAATTCATATACATGTCTTACACAATCTATTTCTCAATGATTATAAAAATTTGCTTATAATTAAGAAGTCCTGGAGACATTAATGTTTAGTTAATCATAAATGAGATTCTTCATAATTATTTATCTTTTATCTTAGAAATTTCAAAGTTTTACAACACAAAAGATGGGTAAAAAGATATAACTTCCTTTTAAAGGTACCGGTAATTTTCTGCATTTCCAGTTCATTACAAGCAAGTTTTACAGTAAAGCAATTATACAATGTTTAGACTTCAAATCCAAAATCCAAAATGTTTTTATATAAATTTAGGAGATTAAAGGTAAAACAGATATTGAAAGTGACAATCACCATTTATCATGCTATTAATATTTCTGGGTTTTTTTGTGTATTAACATGCAATTTTTTTGTCAACTTGTATAATTCTCATGCAAGCAAGCTCATGTATAATCGATCTACATTGTAAATATTTGATAAAAGGTTTGTCATGTATGGTAATTAAATGATATGTATTGTAAATCAAATGACAGATTTAAACTGATAACAAAAAAACCCCCAAAAACACTTGAAAAACAATAAATGAAGTAAATTAGTTTCAATCTCATGAAAAGAAGAATCACATAATTGTAACCTCACAACACCAAAATATAAAACACCCTGATACCTACAAATAATAATAACAATTTATAGCTACAGGGGAAAAAAGATAACCAAAATGTACAATAAAGCTGGAAAATTACATATAATGTTAATTTATATATTGAGTGATATTCTGGGGGGGGGGGGGCATGCAGGTACAGCTTGTATAGCAGCCAGTGCTACCTCAAAGGTGATAGTTGTCTATTTAACACAACACTGCTTGACACAACGAAAAAATACTGCAAGCAAATGGCAACTTCACTCTATTTACCGGTAAACAATAATGATATTGGTTTTATCTTCAATTTTCAACAATTCCCTTTCTGCGTACATGTATTACAATTCACATTTACATGTATTTGTAAAGTGATATCTCTAGGGACAAGTACAGCTTGTATAGCAGCCAGTGCTACCTTAAAGGTGATCCATGGCCATTTAATACAACACTGCCATAGACATACACAACAAAAAATACTGCAGGCAAATCACAACCTCTCTCCATTTAAACAATAATCATATGTTGGTTTCATCTTCATTTTTCAGAAGTCTGGTAAACATTCATGCCTACATATGCACATCTCCCTCTTTCACATTGTATTTAGGAGCAGAGTTCTTGAAGTTCTTGTAACTGGTTGCCACATGTCGTATATAACCTTTGCGCACTCCCCAAACGACCAAACCTACCATGATGCCTACCCCAACAAAGGCAAACAACAGGGAGAGGCCAATCGTCAGTCCTATCTGTAATGACCTGTCTTTTGTGTGGGGAGTAGGAGACACTGAAACAGGTAATACACAGATAAGAAAAACTATCAAAAGTAATCAGCAGTTTTTTGCTAAATTTGGAAGGGATTACATGAAGTATGATGCAATAATGTCAACTTCCGTCCCCCCTTTTGCCTTTCGTTGAATATCAAAGGCATTAGATGTCGATTCGCGGTGATTTTTATTAATGACAGGTGTAATGCACCGTTTTGATTAAATCGGTTGTAAGCATAGCTGTTGAAGCATGCAAAAATTCCACCTGATGTGACAGTTTTAAAGAAACCCAAGATGGTGGCAATGTGTACTTTGTGTAGATCAGGTTGACGGTATATATTTTTATTATGAGAAAACTATATATTGTCTGGTGACTGTGCTATGAGTGGGTGGGGTTCTTATAAAGTTACGACAAATTTTAGACTTAAGATCCATGCAAGTTTTTCTGCGAAAAGGAACAATATCTATTATTCACAGGTATGGTAACATTAGCATAAGACATGGTTTCCAATCCACCATTTTCAACTAATTCTCCTGTAAGGTCAAAATCTTTATCAGGATGAATACAATCACTGAATCAACATCAATATGGCCCAAAAGGTGCTTACAATCACTATGCCAGTAACCTTCAAAATTTTAACATCACATCATCCCTATAAGATTTCTTTCTATTCTTTTTGTGTACATTAAAAAAAAAAAAAAGCTTTCTTTTGTGATTCATGTGGCATATGAAGGTAGCGACATTGCAGAAAAAAATATAACCTGCGTAAGTGGGTTATGTTAATTTTTTCTGCAATGATCTCTACCTTCATAACCCGCATGAATCATCAAAGAAAGCATTTTATTGTTTATATATGTAAAAAAATATCTTCTAAATTACATGTACATACCTTTAATAGTATTAAGGACAAAATCACTAAAACTGTTATTCACTGGTCTGGTGACATTCGCACGATATTCCCATCCTCCATTTTTTGAAACTAATATTCCTGCGAGTTCAAATTCTTGGTCAGGCCGTATGCGATTACTGGTTGCCATATACACAGTGGCCTTAGTAAACTGAATAGTTAAGTTTGGTTCATTCAATAAATGTCCCCCTACAAGTAAAACCAGTAAACATGATTTTGATACATTGCACTATGATACTGAGTAATTAATATTAATAATGGATATTATACATGTACTGGGGTACTTTGTAAATATCAAATTATTATGAATAAAATGCTTGTAGATATAAAATATGTACTTGTAGATAATCATAGACAAAAATGTGTACATGTATAATTGTGAAAATCACAAGTCCTGAATAGCAATTTCTAGTAGTGTATCAAAACTCTTGGCTACCGGTATTGATTATGGACAAATTTGACCAATACCAGTAGTCTACTGGTATTATCCCGATTACCATTATGCATGGAAATGAAACTGGTGTTTGTTTTGTATTTATGCTTGAAAATGATAGGATAATCAAAATAAGAACCACAAATAAAGATGATTTGAATCAGTGAGAAAAACTTGTGACTATACATAAGAAAAATTATCAATATAATTTTTCTCCAGTTTATCCTCATTGACAGTGGGGAGGATTTAAAACAATCTGATTAAAATCAGCCGTTCTGATACGCTACTGCTCTATCTGAAACAAGCCGCTTAGAGGTCACGTCCGAACGACCTTTCGATAAGCCAATCAAATTGTAGTTAGCAAAACTCGGCCAGCAGATAATTTCCCATAAATCTGAGGTTTTATTTACCTTGCTGTTACTTCACTCAATAGTCTTTAAGAGACAGGGATTCTCATTGGTCAGAAAGGTCACGACCTTATATTTAAATATTTAGATTGTCGGGTCGTTCGGACGTGACCCCTAAGCGGCTTGTTTTAGATCTTCGAGAGCTGTAGCGTATCAGAACGGCTGATTTTAATCAGATTGGATTTAAAATGGAGCAAAATCTCTTACAATATTAAAGGACAAAAACAACTCTGTATATTAGTAGTTTTTCTGGAGGAAAACTTACATGTATATGTACTATTAGCTGCAATAATGTTGCCCTCCCCCCACCCTTTTTTTGGAGGGGGGGAAGCAAAATCTCTTACAATCTTAAAGGGCAAAAACAACTCTATATATTAGGAGTAGTTTTTCTGGAGGAAAACGTACATGTATATGTACTATTAGCTGCAATAATGTTGCCCTTCCCCCCACTTTTTTTGGAGGGGGGGGGGCGAAAAAACATTATACAAAAAAAATCCAAGAGGGCTATATTATTGCAGCCCGTGTACTACTGGTTATTGTAATTTTCTTTGTGTATACCTTCTAATTCTATACTGGTGTCTGGGTCAGTAAATCCAGCATACACTGTCCCCAGTCCCTCTTTTACAACATGGTAGATGCTCATGCTGCATTTAAACTTCTCTTCATTGTAGTAGTAAGAACCGTACCACCTCTGGTTGTCCTCAAAAACATCTTTCCAGGATGTTCCTAAAGTCAATGAGATCATATTATGAACAGAATCAAAACATATGTGTACCTGTAATTTTGAGTGTAATATAACTGAATTTATGGTGACTATTAATTGCTACAGTAACATTTTTATGTGCTTAATTGTTAATGCTGCACAACATGCATAATGCTCATTCAGATATTAAAGGGTCTTAACTGAGGCTCTCAAGCAACAATACATATATATTGAAACCTGATTTTTGAAAAGAAAACACAAATCTTTTACTTCATTGAAAAAAATAAAAAATTATTATTAGCATAATTATTTACTTGTTAATGCTGTTATACTCCTTACTTTACATTACCTATTATTGTGAACTGATAACATTTTGATGGATTGATTAGTAGACATTTACTGCAAATTCAGACCAAACACTTACCGAAGACATTTGGAAGAAGGAAGCTGATGAGGCAGAGCAGTACTGACAATGAAGCATGCATGATTATTCTCAGATTTTGGAAATTAAAAGTGTCCTAAAACTGAAAATGAATAATTCAAAGATTATAAAGTTTAGTTCCTTTATATTGCATATGCAATATGGCTTATAATCATGCCGTTGGCAAGTTTTCTTCAAGACAAAGTCCATTATTTTTTTCAACAAATTTTGGAGTTCCACTATAGTAAAGCTATTGTGTATGTAAGAATTATCACAATTGTCACCATGCTTTCTGAACATTGGGTGAATCATTACCAAGCTATATACTGGAATAGATCAAATATATCTTTGGTTTATTAAGTTACCTCGATACAGCGAGTGCAAGTGATAGATGCAGGTTAAAATTGCATGCACAACTTTATGTATGAAACATACAGCTGGTTTTTCCAAGACTCCTTAGTCTTATTGAGTTAGTGGATGTGCCAGTCTTGAGACGCGACGTCCTACAAAAGTTTTAACAATTTCTTATTTCAAGCATTGTAACTATCTTATCATGTCCAAATCGAAAGGCTCTCATCCTGACACTATCACTGAATAAGATATTTTTAATTTTACCACTTTAACAGTGTTTAATTAAACCAAAACCAGAGCTGTTGAAAATCACACAGTTAAAATTTAACTCTGAACAAAAGGGTTGTAAATCTAAACAGCATTCCATCATTCATCTGAATGAACGTATGTAGATTCGTCTTACCGATCTAACCTCACATATAGACCCCAGTAATTACATTATCTAGCAACTTTCCATTTGATAGTAAGATACGGAAGTAAACAATGCTATATGATATTCACCTCGATCCTGTAATTACGGATATGCACTAAAATACTGAAACTGACAACGAAAGACAATTCAAAACATCTTTTATTATTTTTCTTACCGTGTAGATGATCACGATCCTCTAATTCTTACCGAATGAAAAAAAAAATAGAAACTGTTTGTACTACTCTGCAGTGAATATCATGTGATGAAATATCAACTACCACTCGAGGATTGATGACTGTTTTTTCTATTACTTTTGAGTATTCTTTTCCCTTGTGTACTCAAAAAGACGTTCAAACATGTCTAAAGCACCTGCAAAAATGAAGAAAAAGGTAACTACTTGTTATGACTGAGAAGATACAGTTAAATCAACTTTATTTATAGTTCGAATTTTCTCTGTTTTGTGTCATGCTCACAAATGAAACGCAGAAATGTGTACTGGCCAAAGTTTGTTATTCTGGGCTACTGCTCTTGGCTCGTTGGACGTTGGATGACTATGAGGGCATAGGTTAATATGTATGGATCGATCTTAGGAAGAGATTCTTGACTATTGTGTGTTAAAATTTACCATGAGCTCTACTTTTTTCCCCTGTCAAATCTTATTGGCTTTAAAATTAATACCCCTCTGTCTCTGAATAAAAAATACTTGAAACATTGAAATTCATCTACAAAATCATTTACTGTGAGATATCATAAGACTTGTCCTCTTGCTATAGTTGTGTAAGAAAGGCAATGGGTGGGAGAAATAATGATGAACCAGACCGGTATTCAACCTGGGCCCTCTGAATCTCTAGTCAGGTGCTCTACCACTGAGCTATTTAGAGCCAGTATTCAAACCTGTCTGACTGTCACATTCCTCTCCCTTGAGGTGGAATTTTGAATAAAAAATTATTTATGAAAATAAACATTGTTCATATTTTTCAAATCTGTGGATAAAATCTTTTATTAAAGAGACATGTCTTAATATAGAGAAGAAATATAAGGCAGTCATTTTTTTAGATGAAATTGAATCAAATTGACAAAATTTTAGAAATATTGCTAATTTTGATTAACAAAATCATGTTTTAGAAATGATACTTTGGCGATTCATTAAACAAAATTTTGCTATAGCATTCCACCTTAAATGATCTTCGCCCTTGAGAATCAACATCCCCAAGCTATTTCCCCTGGCAGGAGTTAACCTTTCGATTCCAGGGTTTGGCACAGCACCAAAGGTAATGGGATGGGAGAAATAACAGACCAGACCAAGATTTGAACCCTGGCCCCCAGAATCAGGTGCTCTATCAGTTGAGCTATCTGGCACTGGTATTTGAACCGGTCAGACCATCCAGTTGCATACCCTGTTATAATGTAAATACATCTGTGACACTATCAGATTTTTTTCCCCAGTAATATGATGAATGTCTAAAAACTAATTTAATAAATGAAGATAAAGTGTTTATGAAATATGACTCTAAGATGTTTGTGTTTTATCCTAGGTGCTGTTAATGGGCAAAAGTGGATCTGGAAAAACCAGTATGAGGTCAATCATTTTTGCCAATTATATTGCTAGAGATACAAGAAGACTTGGAGCAACAAGTATGTAAAATTTATTGACCATAATATCAAATCCATAAGCTGGATTGACTTTTGTTGTTGATAAAAGCGCTGCATTCCATTAACGTCAGTCTAAAAAATATTTGCTGCCTGTACCCTTTTATATATGTATCTGATTAAGTGGGTTTCAGAACTTTCTACACAAAGAAGTCCATATTCCATGGACCCCCTTTGACACTTCATGATCTACTAGATTTAACCTGTGCATGCACAGACTAAGTTAGAGTATTGCTGCAATCATGCACTTTAAGTTTCTACCACCCTTTCTCTCCAAATTTTTTTTCCATTAAACTATACAGACATAGATCTCCTTACCTGAGTTGGGTGGTCTTCAACCCCCCCCCCCCCCCAAATGTGGTTTTACTTGTAAATAGTAATTTTTGTTTAATTAAAAAATAGTAAATTTGTGTGAATGTGGGATATGTTCTTTTTCTAAGGCTTTTCGTCACAGTTAAAAATGAAAATGTTCAAACTAAAATGTCTTTTCTTAGGTATTACTATAAGTACGCCACTGCAAGTAGTATTATAGAAAAAGAATGTGGTGTGCAGAGATTAATTTTATGTTTGGAATGTTTGTTCACTACATGTATTTGTTTTAAATTAAATGAAAAAATATTTTTGTCCCATGTTGTGACTTTAGCTAAACCCACCCTCATCCCGTGGCAACTCCGAATCCAAAGCGTATATGTGCATTTCAAGAAATTGTGTGCTGTCTTAGGAGTAGCTTTATTCTTATTCTTTTTATTCTTAATACATTGTCAGATGGCAAGATCCTTAAAAAAAAATTGTAAAACTTGTCCACTTCTTTTAAACTATAAGTATTTGGATCCGCTCTGTTTACTAAAATATATGTGAAGTGGAAGCGGTCTTGGAGATTACAAAGTTAAGATTTTATTCCGCTTCAAATTCCGGATTATAGGACTTATTTTTGCTGATTATTAATTAATTAATGCTAGTAGAAAAGAAATGAGTCCCAATTGGCATAATTAAAGTACAATGTTTGAAATATCTAAAACAATTGACAGTTTTTGGTATTAAAGCACAAAAAATTGAGCCCATAATTTTAGTAGTATAGATACATGGCATTACCAGTACACCATAATGTCTATTTTGATCAGTTTGAGATGCATTTTATTACCGTACTTAAAGGAAGCCAGATCCTGTAAACCAACTTTTATTTGGAAAATGTGTGCAAGAAATATTCGCGAGATTCGCGAAGGCCTCTTTGTCGTGAATATTTCTTGCCGCGAAATAGTCTTTGGATAAAGCATAGCCGCAAAAAAATATAGTTGTCAGATATGAACCAGTTTATCTTCGGTAAATCGCAAAATATAATCATCGCAAATAATAGTTGGTTTACAGAAGTAGGTATATTTCATGTTCTACCTAATTTTTAGTACATGTACATGTATTTTAAACTCAGTTTTAATGATGAAATGAAATCATTCCATTCAGTTGTGATAATGACTCTTTATTTTATAGTTGATGTGGAACACTCACATGTGCGCTTTCTTGGTAATCTTGTGTTAAATCTATGGGACTGTGGAGGGTAATAAGATTTTCATATTTTCTCATTTATTTCTCATAGATTCAGAGTTCATTAATTTATAAGCAAGTTTAATTTTATGGAGTTCAATCTTTTTGTCATACTTCAGTACGCTTTGCTATTCTAATGACTATGTTCAACAATCATGAATAAAAGAATCAAATTTATATATTAAATACATGTACTCAATAATTTATTTTTTTTCATGAAAATAATGATTAGTTTGTAGTACCAGTATGTCAAAATTTACTTCACAATTTCAATTCATTTCAGACAGGAGGCTTTCATGGAAAATTACTTTGCCAGTCAAAGAGACAACATTTTCCGGAATGTTGAGGTCCTGATTTACGTGTTTGATGTAGAGAGTCGTGAGCTGGAGAAGGACATGCATTACTATCAGTCTTGTCTGGAGGCCATTCTACAGAACTCGCCCGACGCCAAAGTTTTCTGTCTGGTCCACAAAATGGACCTTGTACAAGATGACCAAAGAGATATGGTAAGGCAAAAAAAAAAAATCTCTTAAATTTCTCAAGCCAAAAAAAAATGATGGAGTAGACATGTATTTTATTTAAATTTTATTGTGAGATTTGCAATGGGCAGTTAATTTTCGTATTTGAACTAAAATTTAAAAAATTGACTTATTTCTCTTTTAAATATTGCAATAAAATACATTAATGCTACAGCATTGACCTGATGGGGAGTGCCTGAGAAATAAACATAAATTTGCTTTGGCCAAGAAATTCAAAGCACTTTGCAAATTAAGGGAAATGATAGGACTGAACTGAATGGAAAAATTTCTTTTCCAACTGAAAGAAACCTTCTTGTTTTAAGTACATGTACTTTGTGACATTAACTTAAAGGAGCATGGTCACGATTTTGGTCAAATTCTATTTTTCTGTTTTCATTATTTACAATGCTTTAGGAATGCATTTCCAATGACCAAATAAAATTGGAGAGTCAGTAGTGAAGTTATAAGCAAGATACAGGACTCACAATTCTTTGTCGTGTAAACAAGGCTCGTGCCCTGTTTTTGTTTACATTAGTTCAATATACCAGTAAAAGTTCTTTTTCAAGCTGATTTTTCTATCTTCTTATTCATTTTAAGCATAAATAAACAGATCTTAATGTTTACGACATTCATTTTTGGTCTAATACTGGAGTTTTCATTTTAACGTTCAAAATGTAAACAAAAGCTTTGTTTACATAGCAAAGAATTGTAAGCTATGTAACTTGCTTATAACTCAACGAATGACACTTAAATTTTAGTTGCCTATTAAAATCGCCTTACTTAAGCAATATTGTAAACATTAAAATCGGGAAAATAATTTTTGACCAAAATCGTGAACATGCCCCTTTAAAGACCAATGGCCAGTATAAATCTAATGAAGTTCAAGGTCAAATTGGACATCATTTCTATTCAGTGTAGTTGAGCTTTAAATTTTATTTTTATATATACATGTATAAAAAAACCTTTTAAACTATATTTTCAGACTTTAATATGTATCAGTTTTGTTCAAACTCTTTTGTTTCTACTCTGTCAGATATTCAGAGAACGAGAGGAGGACTTGAAGAGGTTATCTAAGCCCTTGGACTGTACATGTTTTGCTACCTCTATCTGGGATGAGACCCTATATAAGGTGCTGTATTTTAAAAATTTGTTTTGAAATTTGATCGTAACTTTAAAATTTGATTGTATCTCTATATATCTCAGATACATGTACTTTTATTGAATTTTTTGGTTAGATACATGTACATTGTAAGAATTCTAAGGTTTATAAACATATTGTTTCAATTATTAAGGACATTTAAATATGTTTTCAAGATATTTTTACTGTTTTTCAGGCTTGGTCTAGCATTGTGTATCAGCTAATTCCTAATGTTCAGCAGTTAGAGGCCAATTTGACCAATTTTGCAAACATTATTGAAGCAGATGAAGTTCTTCTGTTTGAAAGGGCAACATTTTTAGTGAGTAATTTAACAACACATCTGCATGTTTTATTTAATTTATATTAAGGTGGTATGGGACACCTGTTGATATTAATGTGGATTAGTACATTATACCGTAATCTTTCACTGTTTTAAAATTTTCAAATTTAACAATACCATATTTGATCAAAAAAATGTTTTTATAATTTTTTGGAAAGGTAAAAAAATTAAAAGCCCCAGCGGGATTCGAACTCATGACTTACAGATTCATAGTTAATGCTCTAACCCATTGTACTATGCTAATGGGTAACAATTTCGGGAAAGAAAAAGTTTATTAAATTATGCTTGATTTTATTGTCTATTTCGATCGGAAGTACTTCACAATATGGAGGTGTCCCATACCACCTTAAGGCATTAAATATTGATTATAGAAAGTACCGTACTTATCAATAAAGAATTATTGTCCGACTGGCTTTGAAGATCTCCCTATAAGGCCTTATCTAACCCCTTCCCCCATTGAAAAGTTAAATGAGTACAGGTAGCCATATGTTCACTCTGTAAACTGTTCTTTGTGGTGAACATTACTTGTATATGAAATGTTGACCCTCACTGTGGTATGTACATGTAAATCCTTGGAATTACAGAAGTACATACTAACTTTTGTCTCGCAGGTAATTTCTCACTGTGAAAGGAAACACCACCCAGATATCCACAGATTCGAGAAGATCAGTAACATCATTAAACAGTTTAAACTGAGCTGTAGTAAGTTAGCTGCCACTTTCCAAGGAATGGAAGTCAGCAACAAAAACTTCTCCGCGTTTATTGACGTCTTCACATCAAACACTTACGTAATGGTCGTCATGTCTGATCCCACAATACGTAAGTACCGGAATCTTTTCTAGAATATCTTATTTCTTCTCGTCATTTTTGTTATGATATAAAAAATAACATATCTCAGAATCTATAATTCCTTTTTTTTAAACTTGCATTTTACATGTATTCACAAACATACCTGATCGTTAAGATATGATTTCCTCCCATCATGAGTTTGCATTTCACAATGTTTTTCACCACTGAGTTTCCTTGCATCTAAATCTGCAAAGCATTAAAAAACAAAATTCAGATATTATCTGAAATTCAGAATGAGATAGCAGCTTATTATTTTAAGTTCTAAGCACTTGAAATTTTGAAATTCTCTATTCTGAGGATTCCCTATAAACTATTTCTAGAAAAATTTTGCTTTTGTTGAAATAAAATTAGTCAGAAAGGCAATGAAACAATTATCAATTTTGATTCCTGTACATTTTTGTCAAAGAAATTGTATTAATTTAATTTTTTTTAGCCTCAGCAGCAACTCTTATCAATATCAAGAATGCCAGGAAACATTTTGAGAAATTGGAAAGGGTGGATTCCGGACATTCTTCCATTGCGTCACGATAGGAGTCGATTGGTCTTTACAAAGAATAGCTGATCATCCCTCATTCAGTGCCAAGTTTTCAACTTCAATTTTTGTGTTGACAGTTGTTGATTCAGCTGCTAAATATCAAAACGCATTGAGTCAACTGCTAAAGATTATAATGTCAGCACTATGTCAGCTGTTGAGCACGCTATTGACTCACGCCCATTGGTTTATTGATGCAATCAAAGTGCTAGGTTTTTTTCAATAAGTAATAATATATGAAATAAATTTTATTGTTATTAATTTGTGTGCATGTGTATATGTATGTGTGGGAGTCAGTGAGTGCCACAGATAAGTATAAAATGGACAAATACCTAGTTGTCAAATATGTCTTCTTTTTCTGTAAGTAAATATGCCAGTATCAGTGTGCAATCTTTTGTTATTCTCTCATAAAGTTTGCAGAATTACAGTAAAAACTGCTTTGATTTTTCTTCTTCATCAAACATGAAGTTGTAAGAAGAAGGTTGGCAGCTGACAGACCTCATATTATAAGTAGACATCATTGAGATTGGAAACATCTCAAAGAGCTCAAATAAAGGACATTTGGATTCCATAAATGCATTCAGAGGACTTTTCTTTAGTCTTAGGAATTTTCAATCTGACATTGGACTTTCACTGCAAAGGCTGTCGTTTGGTTCAATCTTATAAATAAAGTACCCGAACCATGATTGGGAGAGAATTTGTGGACCAGAACTGGATTTTAAAGAGATCTGCTTTGAACTTCACATTTTACTAAGAAAAATAAAAATTAACGTCACTGCACACCCTTAATCATAAAGTTCTGTGTGTGGAGAATGAGCCAGATAGGCCTTTAGAGGAGTTGTACTGACAAATTATTGCAGTACATGTAATAATCAATAATGACCGAACTTTGATCCAATAAAATGTAAATCAAATACAGACATAAGCGACATAGCCATTTGCTCCAAATTGTTAGACAAATGCTTAGAAGAAGAAACCAGGCATATATCTTAAAACAGATTATTCCAAAACAAAGGCCTTGTTTGAAACATCTTTATTGAAACAATTGGTGTATATCTTAAAACACTGAATGATGGTAGCAAAATTTAGTACATGTATTGTGTAAAAATATGAACTAAATAAAAAGTTATAAAATAATCCGAAAACATCTACATGTACATTAAAAAAGGGAAATGTAAACAATAAATTGACTACTTAAAAACAAATTATTGCATTTATTTTTATATTCGTTGGAACATGATCATAATACGACTATAAATTCTGACTTCCTATTTTTAAATGTTAACAAAAAATGATGGTTACTGGAAGTCTGCCATACCCCATTCCAGTAAATTGACTAATTCTATGGTAAAAACGACGCCTCCATGCTCAAATCATATTCATGATTCAAATACTTACTAAACGCATTTAAAATGATTCATAATTACCCATTTCATTTATAAAAAGGCTAGATATTAACTTATGCAATGTTCATACTTATCAACAATTTAAATTCTTAGCCAATTCTATGTGATTAAAAATTTTTTTTTTAATAATGATGTACTGGTAATAATAATTTGTTGAATAAATAATGTTTTAAAAATGACTACATAAAAACAGATAATACTATGTACAACAGAAAAAGTGGGATAGTAAGAAGGGAAACACCTATCTATGTATGTTATTAGTACAAACATTCCCTGTCATTTAAAATCCTGCATTACAAAGTTCTCTGTATTTATCATGAAACGATATCCTCAATTTTAGGGGAGCTTTGTAGATCTTCTGAGGTTTCAAAATACACAACCAGTTCAGAGAATGCTGGGCTTTTCACAGATATCACAGATCATGTTCTGCAGGCACCCAGGAACGATTTGTTTCTGTCCTTCAAAGTGTAATGAGAACATGGCCTCAAGATGTCAGGGCCTCTTCTGGTAAAGCTGGTACCTTGGCTACTTCATAGAACACACTATAAATATAAGGCAATGAAAAGAAAATTAAAATTTTCAGTCAGAAAGCATGTCCATGTATATGACATAACCTTGAATGTGTGCACTTTAACTTAATATGACATGTACATTGTATATGCAAAAATGGTTTTCACACACAAAAAAGAAAATACATGTAATTGTCAACTTCAGTGGAAAAAAAAATCATTACAGTTTATAATACAATACATGTATAAAGGATGCAAATCCTCTATATTGACTTGCACATTGGGTTTCAGTGCATTGTAGCTTTAAAGAGTTAAAATCCAGTTTCAAACAAAGAATTCAAGGATGAAATGGTTGTAACATACAGGTAACTCTCGATGGCTCGAACTTCGATCGCTCGAAGTTCTTGATCGCTCGAAGTGAGTCTAGGGTCCCGATTTTTTTCCCTATATAACTAAGCTAATTTACTCTTGATTTCTCGAACTCTTGATCTCTCGAAACCCTTGATCCCTCGAAGTCAAACTGCGGTCCCGTTATTCATAATCTATAGTTTTTTACTCTCGATACCTCGAAGTGGCTGTGTATATCCAAGCGTTACCTAATTAACACCTACTTGGTCATTTAAATGGCTCCAGGCGTTATACGCGAGACCCGTGTCACGGGTTGTTTATTCAGGCGACACTTGTCCTGCCAGGTGATAATTGTTTGATGATTAACCATACCAGTACCTAATCTATAATTAACACCGACCGTTTTATGATAATTTGAAGGCGCAGTGAAAATGATAAATTAATTGAGACGGAACGATAATTTTGAGCCATGGTAAAAACTTTAGAATTATAAAACTGTAGAAATTATGCTTATCAGCATCATTGTCATTTTAATGATTATTGCTGAACAAGTTCTTACAGCTGGTGAAGGACCCGTAAAGTGGGAACAATGGGTGATATTCAATGATCTAATTTACGACATGTCGTCTCGCAGTCTAGTAGTACTGAGCAATCTGATCACAATATGATGCATAAAATAAATAATTACTGTGTATCATGAATTTATTCAATATTTGTTTCTATTTAGTTTTTAAAACATCCAGGTCTGTATATTTAACTGAAAAGAAAACATTGTTTAAGCACGTGCCTAGAGGTAAGCACTTAATAAATGGCTTAATCATAACATCCGGTAAGACTAATTTTAAAACCCGTCGGTCAACCCGGAAAACTCCGAACTCTTGAAAACTCTAACTCTTGATACCTCGAAGTTTTTCCTCGGTCCCATGGACTTCGAGTTATCGAGAGTTACCTGTATAATATAAAACACTATCAAACTCCACAGCAACTGCACGAGTCCTACAGTGGACCACCCACCTGTGTGAATACTTGGATCTGATGGTAGTTAGCTGTTTGGGTGGGGATGCAATCATTGCATTTAGTTCCTGAACAAGACCGTTGATGTCCTTTTCCGTGTAACCAGTGTAGTACTCCAGGGTGGAACTCTGTAAGATAAAACAGTCACCACTGTGAAAAAAGGGAGACAACTCCATCTTATCAATAAGCAAACTTCAACATTTTTTTAATGATTTTTTTTTTCTTCAAATTATGAATGTTCAGGCAAACTACAAAATATTTGAATTATTTTTTTTAAAATTATGAATGTTCATACATGCTGACTTGAAATAATCAAAATTCTTCTAACACTAGAAAGAGAGACAGAGCTCCCAGGTTTTTTTTTGACACAGCAGTAATACACAGCAACTCACCCATTCTCCTGCATTTTTCATTTTCATTGCCAGCAGAAGACATGCAGAAGCCATTTTTGATTCCCTGTATTTGATAAACTCATACTCCATCAAGGACATCTCTAGGATATACCTGGCCATCGTTAGTGTCTCCATGGATGCTCTAGCACACTACCAAAACAAAGTTTTTAAATTGTCATTAAAAAATCAAACATTTATATCACTTTACGTACGGAATTTACAAGACAACAGTTCATGTATTTTCAGATTGATTAAATGAAAGAAACAATTTAAGAAAAGTTTTACAGTAACTTCAAATAACTTATTTTGACTCATGTACAAAATAATAAAGTAAAGAAAAATTAACTTGCATGTATCGAAAAGTTTCAAATTTTACAGAATACTAAGTACCTTGGCATATCTTCTGAGGAAGCGATAGGACAAGGGCATCCCAATGTCGAACCCTATCGTCTTGAGGAGAGTCCTCTCCATCTCCAGGAACTCCGTCCGTCTGTAGGCGTCGTCACAAATGTACAGGAAATCCTCAATAAGAGGAGGACATCGTTCCTGCCAACATAAAATTTATTCGACAATAGATAACTTAATTAATACCAGAATGGATACAACAATATAAACCCCATTAAATACCCTTCTAAACCAAAAATTTCTAACAATCTATGATCCATGCATTTGTAATTCTCATTCAAAATCAAAGTATTGTTCAGGTATACATGTATGTCAAAGGTGATTTTGCTCTGATCTACATGTACATGTATGACAACAAGTGACAAAAACTTACATCAAACTTGCACGAAACAAATAAGGAGACGGCGCCCACGAGCTGGAGGTTTTCCTTGGGCACCTGTCGGATTGAGAGGTAGGTGTCGACTAGTTTGACAGCTAGGTACAGAGTCTCATGGTTCAACTCAAAGTTCTCCTGGACTTCCACCAGCCAGTCCACCAAGATGGCACGCATGTTTGTAGTCAGTGTGGTCTGGGTGTCCATGTACATGGGAACCATAAACAGCAGCTGTAATGACAGATTGAATACTGTATTACTTGTACAAGGAAATATTTGCCTCATCTCATAATTTCACTCGTTGTAAGCAGATTTTTTGATGGGCTGATTTCAAAAATTAGTTATGCATGTATCTCTTTCTCCATCTTCGCTAGCCAAGGGTGACGATCCGCTCTGCTACTCTTGAAAAGAGTAGCAGAGCGGATCGTCACCCTTGGCTAGCGAAGATGCTCTTTCTCATAACTCAGTTAAGGTAAATTATAAACAGGGAAAAATCCTTTACCAATATTATTAGAGTGAATAAAAAAAACGGTTTGTTAAAGTACATGTTTGTATATATTCTTGTGCAAAATTCATGAATCAGATACCGTCACTTAGAGTGAAAGTTTATAACAAATCTATAACATACAAGGCTATAAACATGCCATATACATGTACAACAGCATAATTAGAGTTTATCACTGTTCTTTTTTTTTTAGAACACAGTATTTTACCTCTCTTTCTTTGTAGTATCTGAAGATGAATGGTGCGTAAAGTGCACATTGAGCAGTGTCTTGTAGATTTTCTGTGTCCACATCATCTACTGTCTAAAACATGTAAAATAATTAATATAAACATTTAACTATAAAGTAAGCTTCATTAATTATAGTATGAAAGTGTATGATGATCATACAATAACTTGTCCAAGTGGCAGTAATGCAATATGTCATAATGAATTGATGTACAACAATTATTGATTTAATATATTACCAGTATATATACATCATATAGAAATAGGAAATTGTAACAATTTTATTTGTAAGCATTTGCTCAGCAAAGCATATATTTGCCTTAATTGTTTCATTAGTTTTGAATTATTCCGTATATAGTCAAACAAAATTCTTACTGCTGGGACCGTTTCTTTTTCATCTTCTGACACTGTGCTTATTTGACTTAAATCTGTTAGACTGCTCTTGCACGAACTATTACTGGAAAAAATCAAACACATTTACAGGTAATTACACAATTCTCATAGACAGCTGGCTCATCACAAACTAAAATCATATAAAATCTTGATATTTTGTTCATTGAACAACATGAAGTAAAAGTAATTTTTTTATAGAATAAAATAACTTAAAAACAGAATTAGTGAGCTTTCTCTGCTTCTCATTAAAAAAATTTCTTTCCAACAACAAACTAAAGAAAACATCTAATACTGTACTCAAAAGGCAAAAGAAACAAGAATAGAATTCCAGGGTCCCCCGCCGTTCAAGCAGTATACTAGTATACTGTACTGTGGAATCATTAAATTTCGTGGGGGCCAATTTTCGTGGATTGCTTAAATTTTACAGGTTCGTGGGGACGTAATTTCGTGTATTCTCTAAAACCTACAAAGGAAATATGATTTTATTACCCTTATTTATTAATTCGTGTAGGACATACTTGCCAACTGACCCGATTTCATCGGGTCACACCCGATTTTTCAACCCTACACCCGATTATTTTTTATGACCCGGCGGGTCATGCTTTTCACCCGATTTTTGTCGAACAACCCGAAAATCTCCCGATTTCCGGATTTGGTTCGTAAATTAGGTTGCGCATTGGACTTCCAGTTATGAACCCAAGCTGAGCTTGGATTTACCTAAACAATGCCGATGGCTATTACAGCTAAGTAACTGTTAGGCTTAATTATTATCGTGAGTTGTTTTGACAAACAGAGGGTTTAAATCATTAAGTGTGATGGCTTCCAAAAGGAAGATCGAGATCTTTATCGGGCCAGCGGAATCAAAACCAAAATCGATTTTTTTACCATACAGTGCAACGTCATAAAATAATCTGATGACCGAAGCTTTTTGAAAAGTAACATTTAGAAGAAGTGTGATTTTAGAAACGCATGTGCTTTTAGAAACAATAAAAAAATAATATAAAAAAAACTTGCACTCAGAAGCCAAAATTTAACATACTTGCCAAATTAGCAAAGACTCTTCTTGTGCTGCCAAACAGTAACACTGATTCAGAAAGAGCTTTTAGCATTGTTAAAAAAATTAAACTGAATTTCGCTTGGAACTTAACATTGAAAACTGAATGCCCAACTGTCTTGTAAACTTAACTAGTCTGTTGATTGCTTTGAGTACATAGCAACATAGGAAGTATTATACAATTCAAAATCAGCAACTGTTAGTTACAATAAACAAATTACAACAAAATATTACACATATATTTTAACACACATTTCTGTTGTATATACCTTTGAAATGCATGGTAAATATGTCGTGAATGTCGTTACGCGCTATGACCAGATTTTTCACTTTCCAAATCTGGTCATGACCAGATTTTCACATGTTGGAGGTTGGCAAGTATGGTGTAGGATGTTAAATCGTGGATGAGAGGTACCCACGAATTCCACGAAAATTGAACCACCACGAAATCTAATGATTTCACAGTATATGAAATTGCAATATTTTCAAACATTCAGGGCCGTTCCAGAATTAAATGTGTGGGGAGGTTGGGAGGAACATTTTTTTACCCCGACCACCCATTTTTTCCAAAATTTGTAGGCATGAGAGCGCTTACAAGGTCAATTTTTGGATAAAACGGAGTCATTATTGTGGTCAGAGTCCCATAACTCCAGCAAAAAGTATCGACCAATGCTGATTTTCGAACTTGACCAAGGTAATAGGTGTATAAACATTTGGTATAAATTTAATGAAAATCCGTCAAAATTTGTAGGCATGAGAGCGCTTACAAGGTCAATTTTTGGATAAAACGGAGTCATTATTGTGGTCAGTACCCATATTTACTAAAGTTCGTAGACGTAGACGTAGACTTAGAAGTTACGAATGACGTAAGATTAAAGTTACGAACACGTGAAATGGTATTTACTAAGCTACTCTTAGACGTAGACGTAGGTTACGAATTCTTAGAGGTACGATTTATTCTTAGGCATGCGCATTAATTAGTTTCACTTCATATGAAGTGCGCGAATTTTTTGTTTATCGTCTGCCGGACTAAAATTAAAGAAAGATGGACGCGAAGAAGCAGAGGAAGGCCAATTTTAGTGATGTGGAGGTGGAGGTACTAGTCGACGCGGTGGGAACTAGCTATAAGACTTTGTATGGAAAGTTCTCGCCGTGTCTGACAAATAACATGAAGACGATGGCATGGGAGTCAGTGACGGAGAAGTAGGTCGATTTTATAAACTAAGATCATGAAGATAATCTTGATTAATATAGATCAAAAATATAATTTAACTGTAACGTTAACGTTATACGTTGTAATGTGTTAGTCCATCATTTATGGATTTTCATTTGATTATTTATCATTCAATTTTTTTTTTTTTTTTTTGGATAGATTTGTGCATAATGCGTTTTCTGTTATCACAAGTCAGAATATCACCTGACAATCCTGACAATATACACATTATATTTCTCAATATAGAAAAATTGTATCTAAAAAATTTATATCTAAAAAGACAACCTGACTGTGGTCACATACATATTACATTAATGATTATAATAATAAAATCATGCAGTTCATAGGTGTATATGTAGATATGTTGACAGATACACCCATTTCAAGTGGCTAAATTTGGTAGACTGTTTACATGCAATTGTGTTGCGAATTGGGGAATTTCGGAAAGTATGTTTTCTTTTTCCAATTAGAAATGTTCCTCTTCACATGTATTGGTCAGAGTAAAAACAGGTAGAGATTGATGGCTATCGTTTCTTTCCGATAATTAATTTTCAAGTTTAGAAATTTAATTCTTACAGTGTATTCCCATGATACTTTAACAACTTTTAATCTAAATACCTGTACAAGTACACTAAGTGTAGCAATGCTATTGTTTATGCTCTTTTCATATGCACTTGTGCACATATGTAGAGTAAATGCCGTAAGTCTGCAATGCACAAGAGGGGTTATGGAAATCAAAAAAAAGTGGCAGGACATGCAGTCTGCTGTCAAGAAGAAGGAGGCCCAAAGGCGGAAACACTTGACACAAACTGGAGGAGGGCCTTCGCAACTCCCCATGTTGAAGCCTTGGGAGGAGAAAGTTTGTTAATCATGCCATTATTCTATTTCAATCTTTACAGTGTTAAAAGGCATGCCAACCTTCAAGAAGTATTTTATACTGTTGTATTATATGTTAAATTGTTATATGTGATCATTACATGGAAAGGTAGGTCCATAACAATGAAATGATAAACTTCAAGTTGGAAGATATCCATGGTGTTACATACGAAAACAAGCTGTTATTGTGTGTACTGGTCCATTGATTTAGCATACAAAAAGCCCAAATGGTATTGTTTTGGGGGTATAATTGACAATATGATATGAATTAATATTTAGATACATGCTAAGGTTTTGTCATGTAGTGAATGAATACTTGAAATTTGTAAATGTCCGAGAAGACAGATCATTTTGTGTAAGTATGAACTAACCAGTATTGATGCTTTTCTGTGAACAAGTGTTCATTGTGGTGTTCCCTGTCAGTCCTTGTCTGTCCTTATATGTACCCTAAATGTATATAACTGTCTTGGAAGATAATGGGTTTAAATTTGTAAATGTCCGTGAAGAGAGATCATTGTGGGTAAGTATGAACTAACCAGTATTGATGCTTTTCTGTGAACAAGTGTTCATTGTGTTGTTCCCTGCCAGTCCTTGTCTGTCCTTATATGTACCCTAAATGTATATAACTGTCTTGGAAGATAATGGGTTTAAATTTGTAAATGTCCGTGAAGAGAGATCATTGTGGGTAAGTATGAACTAACCAGAATTGATGCTTTTCTGTGAACAAGTATTGATCCCTGTCAGTCCTTGTCTGTCCTTATATGTACCCTAAATGTATATAACTGTCTTAGGAGATAATGGGTTCAAATCCCATCACTACTGCATAATGTGTTTTCAAGTAGTGTAAAGGTAGGTCTCCAAGTATCAACTAATATATAACTGTTATGTTTGCATGCTGTTTTATTTCTTCCTTGTTTTTTTCTCTTAACATTAAATTAAAATCTAAATAATTTGTTTTACAAGAAAATGAAGATCAAATGAAAATGATTTTTTTTCAAATGCTTCTGACAAGATGCTTTATTTTCAACTCCTTCTTCTTTATGGAATGAAATGTAAATTGTCAGACTATAGTAAGGAAATATGTACTTTCAACTACATGACAATTTTAGATATTGCAGTTGATTCCTCAGTCGGCCATATCTGGAATTGAGGATGGGGTGGACACCAGTCAAGTCAGGTCTTCCCCTCTGATGTCACAAAAACCAAGTTGCCTGGAGGTACCGTCATTTATTGTCACTGAGGGTAAGATTTTAAGTTGTTCGATACTTCGCTATCTGTTGGTTTTTTTTTTTACCATTCATTGATCATGTTGGTTTATCACTATGAATGGTTATGGTATTTATATTCCCATATATGAAGTTTAAGGAAGGGGAGGGGGAATCTTTTCGGAATCACTTTGTCCATGTGTTTGTCTGTCTGTTCTACATGATTAGTCTTATGAGATATGGAGTTGCATTATTATACCATATGAGTAGGTGATTAAAAATAAAAGGAGTAAACGACTAATTACATCTGTCAAGACTTAGATTTATTCAAGGCTTTATCCACCAAAGAGCTTTGCATGGTTATTTTCATTAACTGCAAAGGTTAGGGTTATTGTCACTGTGTGGTTATTTTTCTCCATTGCAAATGAAAAAAATATCATTAATATAACCCAGATGCCTCTGGTTAAAAGTATGATTGAAAAAATACATGTAAATAAAGAACAACATTTGTTGTAGTTCCAGCTGAAGAACTCGAGAATGATGTAGACACTAATAGTGATGTCCCAGTTGTCTCTCAGTCGGAAGGTTAGTATATATCGTATGTTTAGTATTCTTCAAACAATTCTACATTTTGAACTACCGGTATTAAATTGATATGGATCCTTCTCCCCAAGGAAAGTTCAAACTTTATCAAAATGCTTATAATTGTTGGTTTAAGCAAATAAGATTATCAATCTGATTAAAATCAGATATGTGATCTAGCTGCTCCAACAAATTCAATGTCGCTACAAAGATCTCTTGTGTAGCGACATTATATTTGTCATAGCGGATCAGAGATCTGATTTTAATCAGATTGATATAATTATACCCTGGTAACCCACTGCAAATATGATTATACCCTTTGCAAACAATGATTGGGGTATATAGGAATTACCTTGTCCGTCTGTCTTTCCCTGTGTCCCCTGTCTGTGCAATCATGTCAATGATTGCATGTATTGCACACACATGATGGTTGCAATATTGAAAATGTAAGATCATCATTATGTTAATGATTCTGATGGATTTGCCATTCTCAAATGTTAATATAAGTAATATACAGCAATGTGAAAAAATCATCAATGAACTTTTCTCAATGATGTTTATTTCTTAATTTACTTGAATTATGATATTTTCTTAACGGGGTGTATCATTTGTAAGTTTGCAAACTCAAGGTACCTCTTGCTAGTTTTCTTTAAAATTTCCTTTAACTTCACAGAAGAATCTTCTTTGTCAGAACCGTCTACTTCTAAAGGTATGAAAACAAGAAAAACACAAAACAGAAACATTCTGTTCTGGCATTACTCTATATCAAGATAAGATTTATTCTCCGTTTATAAGGAAAACGGAAAGCTCAGACATTTAATGAGTACAGCTACGGATCTCGGCGCCTCATTGAAATTGAGGAGGAGAAGCTTTCAATCAAAAAGCAGAGACTGGAAATTGAAAAAGAGAGGCTTGAGATTTTGAAGAACTTTTATGCTTTGTTTTCTTCTTCAAATGTTCAATCTGTTTGTAATCTTTTGTCTGAGTTTTAATTAGTAATTTCATTTATACTTGCTTGAAACTTCCACACTCTGTGAGACCAATGTTTTTTTATACCTCCGCTCCAAAGGAGAAGGGGTTATACTGTTTTACCCTTGTGTGTCTGTCTGTCTCATGACTGTCCTTTTGTTCATCTGTCTGTCAGTAACGGTAATTTCTGTCACAGTTTTTCAGCAACTATTCATCACAGATGCTTGAAATTGTATCACACTATTTGTTTAGGCATGCCAGAAGTTAGGATTTATTTTTGTACCAATCAGCTCTCTGTCAACTTTGCTCATTTTGCATATTCACATCAGAGCGGGGTATTACTAGTGAAAATTAAGCTCACAGATATCTTGTTCTGCCTTTTCTGACCATTATTACAATTACAATTACTTGTATGGAAGCAGCATTTTTAATTTGCTGGTTATATTAAATTTTATTATAATTATCCACCATATGGACTACAATATTTTTGTTTATATTTTAAAGAATGTGAAAACATTAAGTACATGAATGAATTGTCTTGGAAAATAGACTTTATCATTTTTAAATTTATCAAATAACAAATAAACACATGCTAAATTTCAAGGGACTCAATATATTTCATAAATGTATTTTAAGAGTACCATCTGAAGACAACTTTAACAATAATACATGCATATAAAATGTAAATTAAAAAGTACAGTAAGTCATACTCTGGCATTATCTTGATGTGTTGAACAGTATTAATTTTTTGATTTACAAAAAAAAAAAAATTGAAAATGACACTGTGGATTAACAAAAAAATGTTTCTTTGTATGTGTTCCAGTTAGATGGAGAATTCAAAAATGGAATATTACAATTCTACAGTAAGATGGCAGCTTTAAATGATATCTCTCTTTAAAAATATCAAATAAAACAAATCTAAAACAATAACCAAATCGTTTACCATAATTGAGTTGACAATGTAGAACATGATTTTTTAGATAACAAATTGGAAAACATCAATCTTAGAACACATTTAACGTACTAACTTTTGTACAATTCAAAGATAATGACCTGTAAGCAGAAAAAAAATTATCACTTATTTGAATAATTAAAATATCAAACTACATTTAACAGGGTGTTGCACATTACTTATCAAAAATTACTAACTATTGGACAGGCAAATATATCAAATAAACAGACAATTCCACTAAATAATTAAAATCTTCTAACAATGATGTTTCTGGTGTTAACTGCGTTTGCATTGACAATAGTTTCAGCATTGAAAGTGTCATTATCGGAGAAAATGGGTACTTGTCCTGTTGCTGGTGCTGGAATGCGGTCTTCGATGGCCCTGTTGTGGAGGCGACAGCAACATTCGATGATCCTTACACATTTTGAAGGGGTGTAGGCCAAAGCTCCTCCTGTTTTGTGCAGACATCTGTAACAGAATATTATTGTTGAATAACATGGATATGAATTATGATCCGTCACCTAGTCATGCGTTTGTTGGAAAGTATAAATTTATGCATTGTCAAGTCCCAAACATTATTTTGTATTTTTTCAAAGAATTTTGCATGTTTTTGCAACTATTTGTATGGCCCATTTGTAAATGGGTTAGTGATGTTTTAAAAATAATTTTATAAAAAAAATGAATTTGAAATAATTTTATGATTTGGGTGTTCTGTATCTAATTCTCCTTTTTCTGTATTGTAAGCTCATTATCAGATGGGGGAGCGATGTTGTCCCATTGGAAGTGCAGTCTCGGGAAAAAGTTAAAGAAATAAAGAGAAGATAAAAGAGAAGTGTTACCCAGGTAAGAAATTTTGCTTATATGCTTTATGTTTGGAGTCTGTTCTGCAAGTCTAATATTTGAATGAAATCTATTTTTTTTATACTTGCCGAAATCTGGACTTAAGGACACCAAAAGCCCTCTCAACACAGTTTCTTGTCTTGATGTGACTGGCATTGTACTTCTCCTGTTGTCCTGCTTGGGGCGTGAGGAAAGGAGTCATTAGCCATGGACGAAGGGGGTAGCCACTGTCCCCTAAAAGCCATCCTCCACCTGGCAGCTGGTCCATTATCTCGGGAATGCTCGAGTTTGCAAGTATGTATGCATCATGTGTGGCACCCCCATACTTGCAAACGATGTTAGTAAATCTGAAATGAGATGTTGGTATATAAATGCAGTCATAAGGAAACAATTAAAAAAATGTTGATAGTTTTATAGACCCAACATAGTAATTTCACTGATTGTCCACTTAAAAATAGAATTTTTTATTTACCTCAGGTCAGCGGTCACGATTCCCTGCATGTTTATGGCATGAAACCCTTTCCTGCACACAAAAACATGCTCATCGTCTCCAGTCATTCCCATGATTGGAATCAGAGTTCCATCAATGGCACCAACTACGTTGGGGAAGTTTGCCACCCTCAAAAAGTCCTCCTTTGTCCGAAGAATTTCCTCTTGCCCCATCGGAAAAATGATGTTGTCAAGGCTGGCATTCAGGGCATCAACGACTCCCATAAACATTCTGCTGAATGAGGGTTGAGAAATACCATGTATGTCAGCAGCCTCAGACTGAAAGTCTCCTTTGGACAGAACTCGAAGAGTTGCCAAAACCTGTAAAAATTAATTCTCGTGTGTTAATGTTATTGCTTATTCAAATTTAAATTAAAGTTTCAATGAATATAGATACATGTTTTTGAATTTTCTTTGGTACAGAATGTCTACAATAGAATAGTTGTTTGGACAATTAATGATTACCATGGGGTAAGATTGGGTTATTGGGGGGGGGGGGAAGGGGGGTGGACAATTTTTTTCATAGGAATACAGAGAATATCTTTAAATCTTTTTCTTAAAAAAGATTTGCCTAGAAAAGCTGTAAATTTTGTGAAAGAATATTAGATAGTGTAGATTCAAATTTGTTCAAATCACAATCTTTAGGAGTAGTGTGGGGCCACAAAGGGGATTCAGTTGTACAAAGGAAAACAAATTAATTATTCACAAAAACTGAAATGTTATTATATATGCTTTTACTTATTTATATAGCATTTTTATATATTTTAAAATTGTTTAAACTTTGGCCCCTGGATGATTATTGGGTTCAGAATTTGATGTACATGTATGCTGAATGTGACACGACTATAAAATCGTGTTAGAAAAGGGACTTGATTATACTGGTAAATATAAGAATATCCAGGGGGAAACAGATTTTTTTGTATAGAATCTACATGTATTATACCACGTCCAGATATTTTGTATTGTGACTCAACGAAGCCGATTTTATCCTGCCTAGTGTTGCTCAGGTGAGCGATGTGGCCCATGGGCCTCTTGTACTGTAAATTTCTATACCCCGTGTAATTTTAATGAGGACACAAAGGAATAACAATTATCAAAAGTCCTGAATTTTGCATTGTGGTCCAAATAACAAACATCTTATTATAAATTAATTTTCTGTGTGTTTATAAATGAAAGAATTATACGTGTAGGTGGAATTTCATTGTCATTTGTATGCAGTCGCATATGCTCAGGTTGGACTGAATATACCTGTTATATGTAATTACACAACATTGTCCAGATAGAAGTATTCAAGACTTCACGCATATCGCTAAAAGTTAGGAAGTAAAACTGTGAACTGTTAATAAGTTCACGTATGTGGAACTACTGTGTACCCCTTTATACTGAACCTTGTCGTCTATAATAATGCATTACAACATGTTACAGGTAATAACAATGAAATTTCATATATTCATCCAATATCCTTTATCTGCAAATATATTCTCGTTGAAAAATTAATGTGAAATATCTCAAATAATATTTTTAAAATAGGTTTCAAAACCCCTAACACAGTTTCACCCGTAAAACAAGAATATCCCTCCGTTTGAGGGTCTGTGCATACTGTTGTGAAAAAATTGATGCCCAAAAGGGGGGGGGGTTATAATGGGTATTCATAAAAGACACTGATCATTGTTCATCAGTAAAAGTATGTGTAACATCAAGATTGTGTTTTATCACATAAATGTCATTCTGATGATTATATATATATTTTTGTAAAAGGGGGGGGGGGTGAAATGCTTGGGATTCCTGGTAAATTGTTGGATGAAGAAGGGTCATGATTGATAATTGTACAAGACACTAATCATTGTTTGTCAGTAATTAATCAACCAGACAGCATGTTTAACATTGTGTTTTATCATATCAATATCATGGTGATGAATGTATATATTCGGATTTTTTTTTGGGGGGGGGGGGTGAAATGCTTGGGTGAAAATTATACTGCAACTAGAAATACATCGGGTTCAATATCAGCGAAATTACTTACCATAGATGAAACAGGCAAAGGATGAGACCTGTTAGTAGGTCGTGAAAGTCTTCTGTCCACCTGCTGAATGAAATCAACGATGGTCCGCCTCGGGAATCGATAACGGCAAATCAGTTCTCGGTCGCAGAAGACATCTAAGGGGTTAGTCCGGTCCCGGAAAACTCTCTGACGTCTCAGACTCTTCTCTCTCGCAAGTGTAAACAAAATCGCCGCCATGTCTGATAAGATACGCGTACCTATAGAGCAGACGTAGATTTACGTCCGATTATGACGTAATTTTACGTCTACGTCATTTTGTGAATACCGTTTTAGACGTAAACGTACGCTACGTCTAAGGTTACGTCTACGTCTACGTCTACGAACTTTAGTAAATATGGGTACAGAGTCCCATAACTCCAGCAAAAAGTATCGACCAATGCTGATTTTCGAACTTGACCAAGGTAATAGGTGTATAAACATTTGGTATAAATTTAATGAAAATCCGTCAAAATTTGTAGGCATGAGAGTGCTTACAAGGTCAATTTTTGGATAAAACGGAGTCATTATTGTGGTCAGAGTCCCATAACTCCAACAAAAAGTATCGACCAATGCTGATTTTCGAACTTGACCAAGGTAATAGGTGTATAAACATTTGGTATAAATGTAATGAAAATCTGTCAAAATTTGTAGGCATGAGAGCGCTTACAAAAAAGTGTGACGGACGGACGCACGGACACACGGACACACGGACGGACGCCCGGCATTTCTATGTCCCCGCTCCGCGTTGCGGCGGGGGACAAAAAGCCCTTCAATAACTGTAATAAAAGAGCTGTCCAGTGTCTAGCATATTTCATATGATTGAAATAAGTTTTACCTGTCCTGAGAACTGGACACTAGGGATTCCTGGGATAGCTGAATGATGTCATCTACAGCCGGGTCTGTGTTCTCAGTCTTGGCTGTCTTTTTCTTTTCTGACTTCTTTTTGGTCACTTTAACATTGATTCCTACAGGTGGCTTGGCTTTTTTCTGTGCGTCTTTCTTTAGGGTGTTATTCTCATTGATAGCCTGTATGTTAAGTACAGTAATATGTTCATTAAACTGTTGAAGCCATATAAGCAGCATTTTAAAATTTTATTTTGCTGCCAAAATGTTGAATGTGCTTTTTTGATAATTCTGAATGTAACTAAATCCTTTATGATACATAAGATTAAAACAAACCGTTACAATTCATCTAAAACATAAGTGAGCATCCAGCTTGAATGAAGAACTAATTTACCACAAAAACTAATCTACATGTATCTTTTAACAGGTTGGGACCACTCGCCCAAATGGGATTTTATAGTCCATTTGGAATATAACATCCCAAATGGGATATATATTTTAAGTACAAAAAAATAGAAAATTGTCATTTTGCTAAAAATATGGTAATTTCACATAATAGATAAAATGAAACAACTTTTGGTAAACAACTTTTTCTGTAACCCCACTGTTACAGAGATTGATGTGTATATCATAAATTTCTTGGGGATCAATCTTACAAACTTTAGGCTTATAGGAGAATTTGCTAACCAAAAGTTGTTGCATTTGATATACATTTATGCAGATTATGTGGATATCATAAACATGTACCAAACAGGCTACTATATCCCATTTAGGTGTGTTTTTTATGAAAAAAAAAGATCAAGATATTTTAAACTGATAATTAATGACTATCGTACATTAGTGATGTCACCAAATGCTGCTCTTCTCTTCTGTTTCTGGTCCATCATGCTATCTCCTTGGCGTTTAATTCCATTCAAATTACTTAGGACATTTAGAACACTAGGTTTCTTTGGATCCTGGTGAATCTGAAATCAACACAAGTTCACCATTACTTTATTGGATACATATGGTTTTTATTATAAATCATGCATAGAATGATCCAGCATTAATGCATAATAAGTGAACCCTCATTTATTTCAATACTGATGTAATAATAGGACCTTTTGCTTGAATTCACAGGGATTTGACTCAATGATTCTGAACCAAAAAAAAAAAAAGAACAGGGGGGGGGGGCGCACACATGCACACCCTGGGGAAGTTGCTCAGATTTGGTCAAATCCCTGTGCTTGAATTTGGAATGTTTGTTATATTAGCCTACATGTATGGATGCTAAATTTTATTTATGAAGTAAAAATTATTTTAATTTAAAATATAAAATATAATTTAATTCTGGTTGTAACGCGTAAATGTTTTTTTTTACATATCACTAAATAAACAACGTTAAATGTAGAGTATTCTTATAATTAAGATGCTTACTTGTCCTAATGAGCTTGTTCCTGATTTGGATTTCCTTACGTCCAACAATGAGGTCCCTTTTGATTTTTTGGAGTTCATTGTGTTGTTTTTCTCCTCTGCGACACAAAACGAGATGCTGAAGAACTTGGAATGCAATGTATTACCAAGTAGCAACCACGCGGTTTTATTCGTGGTCAATTTTGTTTAGACGCCAATTCTCATTCTCAGAATATAAACAACACAATCAGCGTGACCACGAAGTTGTTTTTAAATTTTGTACAATAAAGACGGTCAGCGATTGGTGGATTGCATTTATTTTAACCAATCAACTCGCTTTAGACACCTAGCGAGCGTTTACGTTGACAGTCAACCAAGGGAAGTCACTCTAAATTATTTTGCGGGAAATGGACTATGAGAAGCTGGTGAGTTGCATGGTGTTTTTTTCCGAAGAACTAAATTGTGCAAAGTAAAAACTTAATGCTAATGCCTTTTCCAAATCTAAATAACATGATAAATATGACATTAGAAAAATATATTATTGAACCAAAGATATCGAGGCAGGTAATTTTAAAAATAAAATGAAAAGGAAAACAGGTGGGATTTGTTGACACTGATAAAATTTTTTTAGACTTAAATATATTTTATTTGAATAACTTAAGAATTTTTTAGCAACTTTGATTACAATTTATATAATTAAAAAAAAACCAACAACAACACAATATACCTCCCCCACCCCCACCCCAAAAAAATCTAATTTTGATTTGACTGCATTCAATAATTATCAGAACCATTTTAAGGTCAGACGCGACTTAGCTGCCATTATTTTTCAAATTGTTTATTTCTGCAATGTGAAGATTACCTTTCATTTTACACTGAGGTGCCAAAAGTGTGTCAATTTTTTCCTTTTCACTATATATTTCGAATCGTTAAAAAGAAACGTATGGACTGATTTTTAAAAGACTTGGATTGATAAATTCAGAATTTCTCTAGCTTTTTTGGCATCATATTTAAATATTTTTCCAACATCCAGTTGCTGAGATTTAATAATCACAATCCAAAAGAATTTAAGATTTTTCAGCTTGCATATCATGCATTAATTGCAAAAGATACATGCATATAGTAGATCGAGCTCTTAAAATATATCTTTGTGTTGTGTTTGAAATATCAAATTTTACAAATGAGTTGTCAAAAAGCTGTTTCAATGTATGTAAAAAAATGCAAATTGAATCTACTTTAATCAATATAAATTTATTCAAAATCTGTCAAGAAATAACAGAAAACCGTTATAAAATAAGTCTTTTTTTTAATGAAGTATATAGGGAAAAAGAAAAAATTGACATACTTTTGGCGCGCAAGTGTATACATGTCAATACTGCATTCATTCACTATTTAAAGTGAAAACAAATGGAAGTTTTCTGTTTCAAAAGCTCATTTTATTGCAACAGGTCAAAAGACATGGCTGAAAATACAGGTACATTGCATCACAAAGTAACTGGATATTTAAAATTGGGGGGTGGGGGGTAATAATGTTGGAAAATTGTGTGAGATGAATTGTTGTTAGAACTTCTAAATGAATAAAAGATGCCAATTTTCCCATTATAATCTCTGTAAGAAATATGTTTTCTTACGAAATAATTAACATGTTAAAGAGTTCACATGGATATGAACTTGATTTGATCACTTAATTACCAAAAAAGTTCATATCCCTGTGAACTTTTCAACATTGCTGTTTATTACTTATATATTTACATTTGAGAAAGGCAAGTCGTCTTATTAAGCATTTTTAACATAACTATGTTTATAGGTTAACAATAATGCATATGATAAGCCTGTGCTATAATCATTGTGAAGTCTTAAAAAGTTCTTACAGAATTGAACGTTTTCGCTATTCTGTAGGTTCATATAAGGAAACATATTTGCAAATGTTAATATATTCCTGTAATTTAAGCTGTAAATTTCTCTTTTAAAAAGAGTGAACATGTCAAAGAGGAAATCTTGGACTATTTTTCATATTCATTAGTTTTAGCTCTTCTGTAATCATGATTCATTATGAAAATTGACATTTGAGAAAAATTGATATTATGTTTTGACACATGTCCTTTTGTGATCAAGTTTTACAATATGATATGAAATAATACCAATTTGTAACCAATGAATCAAATAGCTGCTATAAGCAAGTTACAATTAAAATTGTTTAATAATTATTGTACAATCAATCCTTGATAAGAAGGTTTGTAGATCCAAGGTTTATCATTTATGGGCAGATTAATTTTCAAACTTCGCTTAAGATGAGAAAAGAGGTCAGGAACATAATGTAACCCCGTTTGAAATGATGTGCAAATTTGCACACGTGCAAGGCCTTATTAGGAGCTTTTTGTCTGGGATGTGTGCTCAGTGAAGGTTAATGTACAACCCAGATCAAGATAGTGTCCAATTTCTATCTTTATCTCTTGTCTGGTGATAAACAAGTTTATTTAACTAACCTGGCATGACACCTTTTATAATCCTGCTATTGCTCATACATCTATACTGATTATAACATACATTTTCAAAATATAAATTTTAATGCTCTTTTTATTATCATAATTGTCTGTTAAAAGTATTGTGGGTGTTGGCATTTATAATTGGGGGCTGGGGGATTGATGTACTAAGCAAGCTGATATAGAGATAAAAGATAAATAACCTTGGTTGTACTAAACTCCAGGTTAATGTCACACTCGACTATCATAAACGGGTTCCGTGCACCCCAAATTAGTTTGATCCTTGCCTTTTTAAAGTTCACACTTGCATAAGCTGTTAGAACAAGTTTAGCCTAATTGTGATTTTTGTGCAATCCAAAGAAGAATTTTACAGCACTAGCACAATAGAATTTGTGCTACCTCTGCAATATTTTTCTTTGAATTCTCACCAGAATTGCAGTGATACAATGACTCTCAGTGTTGTTTAGTGGTGATTAAAAATCTGAAAAAAATTGTGTTAATTTGATGATGAAACCCATGGGATACGCTAACTTGCAGGTGAGTGAGCATAAGTTGGGTACAAATAAAAATCACACTACATGTATTTCTATAATTTTTAAAAATTCAATACCATTCGTCTTCTTCAATGTTCAGTACTTTTATCAGTGAATTAAATAGTTGAAATTTACTTTAAGACCAACAACATTTTAAAAAAATACCGATATATTGAAAAAGACAGTTGGACTTATCTCAATCATTGAAGTCTTTAATATCATACAAATGTATATATGTCAAAGTGAGTTGGAACTTCCATCCACTGTTTCCTTTCATATTTATCTCAAATTCTCCAATTATACTCCAATGTATTTTCCTAAACACAATCAAGTTTGACATACGGAGGTTTAACTGTAATTGTGGAGTGGGGTGTTACTGTGTCAATAGAGGTAGCCCTAGTTGCTAAGTTATTGGCAACTAGGCTTTTAATTGTACATATCACTGAAATGATAGCTTTCTTTATAATTAAGTTTTGTCTTAGACTATAATAAGTAGTCAGAATTGTAAGGGTAGATACTTGAACTTGAACTGAATGCAGTTTCATCTATTAAGACCTGAGGCCCCAGGATCATGAGGCAGTCTTAGACTTACAGTATTAAAGACAGAATTTGTACACTGTCTTATCATGCTTATTGTCTTGTGATTGAAAACATTGAAAAAATGAAATACATAATGTACTATTAAAATGTGTCCCTATATTATGTTGATAGTTACAAATTTAAGCATACTTTTATGATATAATTTTATGAATGATTGAAATCTGGACTAAAGTTAAAAATGCTTCATGATCCTAAGGTCAGGATTAAGAAATGAAAAATATGACATTTTTTGAAGAAAAAAATGAAAACTTGCATGTTTCATGCCAGCTAGTCTATTCAAATTCAAATTGGAGCAATCTAGATGCAACAAGTTAGACATTTGTTTAATATACTTATAGTGCATGTATATCACTATCAGGACTGTATTCGATAAGCAGGCTACATATATGATCATGTACCAGGTATTAATCATAATGAACAATTTGCATAAAAGGAACTTTTGGTATTTGCATATATATATATAATAATTTAAACGACTGTAAAACGTCTGAAGATACAAAATGAAAGCGCTAACGTTTTACAATTAGTGTTGCCTTTTTTCTTTTTTCATATTTATTACCGGACACTGTGAAAATAGTTTTGTGTTTTGGATATATATATATATATATATATATATATATATATATATATATATATATATATATATATATATATATATATATATTATATGTACTTAAACCGTTTATATGAATTTTGGAAAAATCAATTGAAAATTAAATTTTTGGACAATTCAAGTGTTTTGTCACTTAAGATAAAGTGTGATGCAGTGCAGAACAAAAGTTACTACAATTGTTTATAAATGTGTTTATTATAGAGTTCTCAATGAGTCAGTAGTTAAATCACAAAGCAGTCATTGACCGTACAACTGACGTGTTGATCCCTGCAGTGTCACTCTTTGTAGTGTTAACGTTTTATATCGCATCTACTCTCCTCCTCGGCCAGTAGTGATTGTACAAACAAATACATTTATGTACAAAGTAGCTTGGCATTTGGAATATATGTACAAATTAAGTAGCCTTTGGAAGTTAATAATTGACTTGTATTACATTTAGTTTCTTCCTTGGCCAGTGATAATTTGTACAATAAATATATATGTGAGCAGCATAGCCTGGCATTTGGAAGTAAATAATTGACTTGGCCTCCATGCATTTGCAGGAAGAATTGATAGAAGAGGATGACCTCCGTAAACCCCGGGGGGACAAGCCACCCAATTCATACATCGTAATGTGTGACAACTCCCTGGTCCAGCGGGATAACGAGCTTCAACATGCCAGTGACATGTCAGGGGACTCCAACAATAGCAGCACCATCAGGGTAGATGTAAGTGACCACATCCTCTATCAATGTACTGGTAAATAGTGTGGGAAAAAGTCTCATAATGTAAAATAGCTCCGTTTGCCTTTCTAAAATATCAAATCTCCTCACAAATTTGATGCTACGAAGTGCATGAAAAAAAGTTTATAACTACTCTGTTTGATTTTCTGAAATAGTGAACCGTCTTCTCAAATTTGATGCGATGATATGCACAGTGAAAAGTCTTATTACACACTCTGATTATCTGAAATCTTGAATATCTTTTCAAATTTGATGTTATAATATATTCCTACTTAGTACTTGTAAACAAAAAGTTTTTTTTCTGTGTCAGACTGTTAACATTTAAGCTTATTCAATATGCTTTAAACTTTTAGTACATACATGTATTTATCTACCTTGTCTTTTACAAATCTGACTTTTTCCTCCTTAGTCATAGATAGAGATAACTTAAGTGTTATCTCACAGCAAACATCAATTCGATAGTTTGCTAGTATAATGTCAATTATAAAGCAAGATGTTAGATTCTAGAATTTAGTAATGCAAGAATAAATTTGATTCAGATTTTAAATTTACAGGTTTAGGATTATTTTATCATTTTTTTTTTGAAAATCATGCATGCTGCATATCTATCAATTGTGTGTCCATCATGAAATTGACAATAACAACAACATTGTCAGTCCAATGTGCACTAATGCTATAGCTCTGATTATAACACATAGAGGACTTTGCTATGTATAGTATTATATTTCATGAACTTGTAAGTTTTCACACTCAGCCTGTCCATTAACTAGTTGACCTTGTGTTGATTTGTTTACACTGTTTGGCCAGTCCTTGATATGTTTGGCCATGCGGTCAACAATCAACACCAAGCTAGCTCACATGTCTGTACCACTTGATGACCAAGGCTATCAAGGCAACTTAAGGGCCTAAAAGGAAAACTATTTTTTAAAAGCTATTGTTAATAAAAAAAATTACCAGTACAGATCACGATTTGCCTTTGTCTGTTTATTAAAGGCTGTCTAAACTAATTAATATAAACCTTAGTAGAATCAATGAAAGGCAGTGGAAGTGTTTTGTTGCAAATCTTTAAGTTATATCAATCTTGAAATTTAAGATGTTTCAAATGAAACATATTAAAAAGAATTGATTTGAGATGGTCAGTTTTGTCGTGCTTTGAGTAATTGATGATGCATAATTAAATCAAATGTATGATTGTTGCAGATAGCTGACATAGATGGAGAGGAGAGTTTGAACCTGACCACAACAACACTCAAACGATGCAAGCAGCAGGTGCTCCGCCCCTACTGGAGGCTCCTCATGTTTGTATGTATCTTGTGACTTCTCAATTTCCATTGTATGAGACAGAAAAATTCTATAATCTATGATGAACAGAAACTTTGTATTAAAAAAAAATTAAGAAAACTTTGTACTCCCAACTTCAGACCTTTTCATGTTAAATGTGTGCAGCTTAATATATTTGCCTTTTGAAATGTTTTTTGTTAATCTCTAGGCAGAATGCAGTGAAATTTAAGTGACAGTAATGTATTCAAGTCTTATTTTTTGTATGCCAAAGTGATTTTCATTGCCAAAACGGAGTCTACAAAGACAGTTTGTGATATTTTGTGCAAGAAAAGACATCTAAACTCTTCGAAACTTTATTTCGTCCTGACACGATATTCTAGATTTTTTTCTCTCCATTGAACAGATTGGGTGGCGGGGATTCGGGAGAGAGTCGGTGAACTCGGGCAGGATGGGATGGACAATATTGAACATTGTGTACCCTGTGTTTATTGTGTGCTTGCTACTGTATACCTATATCTATGAAATTGTTGCTTGTCAATGGAAGCTGGATCTACACAAGGATACTCAGGTAAGGGAATTGTCAAGGGTGATGCACTGTGTAGTGCAGTTAGTTGTGATATGTATGACAACATATAGTACCAGGAATAATCTAATACAATTCATGTTACTCAAATAATTAAAAAGTGTGATACATTGTTTGTGCATCAGGAAACATTACTGTAATGTTTTACATATAGAAGTATAAAGTAAAGTTTATACATTCAAGTAAAAATTAATTGTTATTCTTTCCAAATTCAAAATGAAGGTCATTACGACGACGACCCCCACTCCAGTATCAACAGAATCCAACGTGACTGATGGAGTGTCTATAGAAGAGTATCAGGTCACTTCCTCGTATGGTTTGCTGCAGAATCTCACTTCTATGCGTAAGATTGGACCCTCGCAACCTCCAGAGGCTTGCCAGCATATCATCACAACCTATGTCATTCCAAATGTTCTCCATTTTCTGGCCTACATCATGGGCATAGTTCATTTCAGGATACAGGAAAATGAACAGCTGTATGCCATTATGGAAAAAGTAATAAAGAGATTAAAAGAAACCTATGAAGTTTCTGTTCTTGATTTTTTTCTCCATTTTCCTAAATGTAAGAATATGGGGAATTTCTCAAGCTTTATGGTTGAACATCACCTAAACATGATTTTTAAATTTTCTTTGATCAGGTTTTTTTGCAAGCTACCCCTTCCTATAGTCGGTCTGCTTCCCAGCAAAAGATGATCAAGAAACTAAGGTACATTTTTCATATTCCTAGTGGAAATTCTACACTTATTACCTGGAACATTTTGATATATTAATGTATTTTATCTTCATTTGCTGTAGAACAACCTTTCACTCACCTTGTTTTAAAGTTGTTGCCATTGTTTTTCAGAATACTGATGGCTGTTGGGGCTATTTGGGTGGCTGTTACTCTAGTAATGCAAGGCTTGTATGAATATGCCTTTAATTTCCCTCAGCTGCTCTTCTTCAGAAAAGTTGGGTAAGTATTGTTACTTATATAAAAGCAATAGGCTATGTGTATTGCATGAATGACAACTATTATAAATGTGTAGTTTTATACCGTAACTTAAATTAGTTTTGTGCATACTCTGGTTTTATCATTATGCATGCAATAAAAATGACATACATGTACAGTACCGATGAGACCCAACCTAACAGAAATGAACCCCGACTAAACCCTGGGTTTTCTTTCTGGGTTTACTCTGGGTTTACTCCGGGATTACTAGAGTGGACCCAGAGTAAACCCAATGTAAACCCAGAGTGGACACAGAGAGTAAACCCGGTCAGAAGTATACCCCTGAAAGCAGACGCTAACTGTGTATTCGGAATGTACAAGGGGCAGGAATTACAGGCAGTAAGTTGGTAAGATAAAATACGGGTCTGCTTCACACTTCAGTGCGTACAGTTGACCTCAAAAGCAATTTCCAAGTAAACCCCGAGTGGACCCAAATTTTCAAAAAGTAAACCCAGAGTAAACCCCAAGTAAACCCCAAAAGTAAACCTGGGGTTTACTTGGGGTTTACTCTGGTGTTAGGTTGGGTCTGATCGGTACTGTATATGACAAGAACTATTATATTAATTCACAAATTTATATATCTTTAAAACAGTTAACTTTACTATAAATATTCAAAAATTGACATTCATCATAGATACATGTATATTAATGAAACCACAGTATATCCTCAGCTTGTGAACTTTTTTTTGAAACAAAGATTTTTACAATTACAACTTGTGAATTTCCTTTTGTTTTGGTAGGATGAGAGTACACTGGGTGCTGTTTAGTATAGAACTGTTGGGAATTCTGGTCCTGAACTCTGTGACCCTGGCTGTGATAGCCAACTACGTCACTCACTGTGAAATGGTGCTGTTCTACCTTAAAGGGCTGGCCCTGAGACTGCAGGAAAAATCCACAGAACTAAAGGCAGCCATGAAGGTCAGTCATTAATGAGGTCACCTTGTGGATGCAGTTTGAGGAATGAAAGTTTCAAGTTTTATTGGTTAATGATCATCAGAAAAATTTATTGTAACACATGGTAATGATCATGCATTAACCCCATCAGAGTTTATGCAAATTACCAATCAGTTATATTCTTTTGGTGACACTTTTCATTCTTGACAGTAATAACAATTTTGTTATATCTTCTGTGTACTTTTTTATGTAGAAAACATTTGTTTAACTTATGATATTTGAAAAAAAAAACTAGAAACCTTATGCAATGTAATTATGTAATTAGTGTTATCGATAAATATATATGATTTGTTTTATCGATAAAGGAACTAAAATGCACATGGTAATACAGTGTCTTCTGTTCTCTTTGCAGGACATTCTATTCATAAAACAGAATGTGAGCTTACTCAATGGACCAGTAGCCAGGATGACTGCTCTTATATCGGTTATATTCGCTGAACTGACAATTATAGGTACTAAGTTCAATTCTAAAAACTCTGTGATTTCTAAAGAACAAAGTCTAGTAAGTTCAGATGTTGACATTTGATGCTTTGAATATTCAATATTAAACACTGATAATAAACATATTTTTTAGTACAAAATTCTGAATTCTTTTGGTCCAAGCATTTTGAATGTAAAATGATATAGTTCTGAATAAGGAATCAGGAAAAGGTTACTCTAATGAGTATGATTTGCAAGTTTTGTAAGACTAACTTAATTAGTTTCGTTTCTTCCAGGTATTGTTATTCTTATTTTGAATAAAAATGACTCTGTCAAAGTCTGGATCTACAGGAGTTTCTTCCCTTTGGTGTGGCTTTTCATTCTCTGTGCTCCTCTGTATCAGGTACGTGTGTACTTATTTAAAAGATTTATTACAGTAAAATTTTGTTATCGCTGACTCAACATGACAGAGAAAATCTTTGAGATATATCCAATGATTCAGGATATAGAGGTTAAATGCTTAAAGAAACTCTGGTTGGGACTTCTCACTCTCTTTGACATATTCTTGGTATTTCATTAATGTTCAAGATATAGGAAATTAATGTACTTTAATGCGAAAGCCAAAACCTATTTTACTGAAATTATTGCCTCAATTCTTTTTATATGTTTATAAAACGCAGTTTCCCATATCTTTCACAGGCAGCCCGGGTGAACTCTGTGTCCAATAGGATGAAAAAGATAGCCCTGGAGATGAGGGTGTTTGGCTACAAGAATTCATCTCAACTAGAGTTGGATTCCTTCATTTTGTTTATAAGTCAAGCAAGAATGAAGGTAATAAGGGTATTATTCTAAGAAATTTAATTAATGAATAAGGAATCATTCTTTAAGCATTATGAGGTGATCGAATATGGTCAGGGTAATCAAATCAAATGCAGCCCAAAGGGCTTTATGATGGATTTGATCACGCTCGACCGTATTTGATCACCTCATAATATTCAAAGAATGATTCCTTATTACTTATATTTATATAATTGTCAGCAATTGTATGATTAGATGTTAAAATATTCATTGATGAAATGTATTAGACTATACATTACACAATCGATTATTAGTGTTATCATAGACAAAGACACTGGAAATGTAAATATTAACTGATACAGTTCTTGCTGTAATATATATATTTTTTTTATTTAAAATATGATTTTGAGTCAGTACTTATTTTTGATTTTAAGTTTTGAAAATATAGTATCACTAGAGACATTTGAATAATACATGTACATGGAGACATTTGAATTATACATGTACATAGAGACATTTGAATAATACATGTACATAGAGACATTTTAATAATACATGTACATAAAGACATTTGAATTATACATGTACATGGAGACATTTGAATTATACATGTACATAGACACATTTGAATTATACATGTACATGGAGACATTTGAATAATACATGTACATGGAGACATTTGAATTATACATGTACATGGAGACATTTGAATTATACATGTACATGGAGACATTTGAATAATACATGTACATGGAGACATTTGAATTATACATGTACATAGAGACATTTGAATAATACATGTACATAGAGACATTTGAATTATACATGTACATGGAGACATTTGAATTATACATGTACATGGAGACATTTGAATAATACATGTACATGGAGACATTTGAATTATACATGTACATAGAGACATTTGAATAATACATGTACATAGAGACATTTGAATAATACATGTACATAGAGACATTTGAATAATACATGTACATAGACACATTTGAATAATACATGTACATGGAGACATTTGAATAATACATGTACATAGAGACATTTGAATTATACATGTACATAGAGACATTTGAATTATACATGTACATAGAGACATTTGAATAATACATGTACATAAAGACATTTGAATAATACATGTACATAGAGACATTTGAATTATACATGTACATGGAGACATTTGAATAATACATGTACATATATCAAATTTGGTTAGTTTGGTTAGATTTGTGACCTAGCAGTTATTTAATTGTACAATTTTAAAAAAAATTAAATTATATAATTACTTCATGTTTCAAAATACTTTATATTTTTAGGCCAAGCTGTTCCATGTTCCCATCCTGCCTCAGTATCTGATAGCCATTTTGGTGCTGGGAGCATTCATTCTACTGATTCTGTTCCAAACCAGTGTGATAGGCCCAGTCAACTACTGGTTTTAGTCAGAATGCTATTTCTTTTACAGATGTTGACCTTAATTATTGAGCTGTGCAGCTACAAAACTGGTGGTAGACTTTAAAAGTAGAAAACTCTTGTTTTCTTAAAAAAAAATGACTGCTACCTAGACATATAGATACTCAGTTGGAAGCTACCGTATTTACCTGATGTAGTACATGTAGTATTTTGTAGCACATATTCTAAAAGGTTACCATAATGACTAGGATATGCAGGGGAATGCTATATATTTTTTGATGTGCTTTATTTGACCACAGGCATTAGTATCTTCATAGAACTCCAATACAGTGGTGCTTAATGTGTCTCTGTGTCAGAGACACATTTCTGTATTAGTCATTTACATGTACAATGTACTATATTACTGGACTAGATGAGAAACAAATGTATTTTCATGTGGACATTACCGGTAAATTGATACACATGTCAATGCAAAGGATTCATAGTTTTGTTCCTTTTGTTTTTCTTGATATATATTGTACCAAAAACTTTTATTTAATAGGAAATATTTATTTTAAGATACAGTAATTTAACAGTACATGTATTTAATTTTGTATATACATGTACTTTTCAATTATCTTTAGAATTAAGTTACAGTGTACATACTGTGGTTTCATCATACTCGTTGAATATACATGTACCACTTTTCGTGGATTACGTTGTTGAGTTGATCCACGAAATTGAATGTTCATCAAAGTGCAGTTGTATTGATAGGATCATTGTCCATGAATTTACGTCTCCTTAAAACTGTGATTTTTATTCAATCCACGAAAATTGATACACTTTAATATTGATGAAACCATAGTATTATACTAGTAACTACGTGTATAATCATGCATGTGTACATCTATGAGAAATTTTGAAAATTTAGTCTTTGTTATTCAATACACACAACAAACCTTTTCCTATTATGGTGCAGAATATAAAACAAGATGTCAACCAGTTACTACTTATACGCATCTAGTCATTTCCCTTTTATAATAATAATATTCATAATTATACTGTTTTACTCTTGTGTGTCTGTCTGTCCGTCTGTCCGTCCGCAACAAAAATTTCTGTCGCATTTATCTCAGCAACTATTTATCGCAGATGCTTGAAATTTTTACACAGTGTTTGTTAAGGCATGCCATATCGTGGGATATATTTTTGTACCAATCGGACGTCAACTTCCTGTTAAATGACGACTCTGCTTATTTTTTAACCAAAATTTTCAAACAAATTTTCGTCAAAGATTTCTGAGCAACTATTTATCGCAGATGCTTGAAATTTTTACACAGTATTTGTATAGGCATGCCATATCGTGGGATATATTTCTACCAATCAGACGTCAACTTCCTGTTAAATGACGACTTTGTTTACTTTTAGCCAAAATTTTCAAACAAATTTTTGTCAAAGATTTCTCAGCAACTGTTTATCGCAGATGCTTGAAATTTTTACACAGTATTTGTATAGGCATGCTATATCGTGGGATGTATTTTTGTTCCAATCTGACGTCATCTTCCTGTTAAATGAGTACTTTGTTTATTTTTAGCCAAAATTTTCAAACAAATTTCTGTCAAAGATTTCTCAGCAACTTTTTATCGCAGATTCTTGAAATTTTAACACTGTGACACTATTTGTTTAGGCATGCCATATTGTGGGATATATTTTTGTATGAATCGGACGTCAACTTCCTGTTAAATAATGACTTTGTTTATTTTTAGCCAAAATTTTCAAACAAATTTTCGTCAAAGATTTCTCAGCAGCTATTTATCGCAGATGCTTGAAATTTTTACACAGTGTTTGTTAAGGCATGCCATATCGTGGGATATATTTTTGTAACAATCAGACGTCAACTTCCTGTTAAATGACGACTGTTTATTTTTAGCCAAAATTTTCAAACAAATTTTTGTCAAAGATTTCTCAGCAACTGTTTATCGCAGATGCTTGAAATTTTTACACAGTATTTGTATAGGCATGCTATATTGTGGGATGTATTTCTGTACCAATCTGACGTCATCTTCCTGTTAAATGAGTACTTTGTTTATTTTTAGCCAAAATTTTCAAACAAATTTTCGTCAAAGATTTCTCAGCAGCTATTTATCGCAGATGCTTGAAATTTTTACACAGTGTTTGTTAAGGCATGCCATATCGTGGGATATATTTTTGTACCAATCTGACGTCATCTTCCTGTTAAATGAGTACTTTGTTTATTTTTAGCCAAAATTTTCAAACAAATTTTCCTTAAAGATTTCTCAGCAGCTATTTATCGCAGATTCTTGAAATTTTAACACACTATTTGTTTAGGCATGCCATATTGTGGGATATATTTCTGTACCAATCGGATGCCAGCTTTCTGTTAAATGTCGACTTTGCTTATTTTGCATATTCACATCAGAGCGGGGGTATCACTAGTGAGCATTGGCTCACAGATATCTTGTTTTTTTTTAAAATATAATACATGTACATACTTAAAACATATGTTTTGATCATGTGCCAAAATGATGACTGTATCAATAATATGCATTGTTAACATTGTATGTTGAATTGGTCACTCAATAAATGTAGGGCAAAATGTTTTCAATATATAACATGTACAGGTACATTAATATATTAATTATGTGCAATACTCATGTGAGACTTTTTTTTTGGTATAGTCATGTGATAAGCTCATAAGGGATTATTTAACTACATGTATTTATACATTACTTGTATGAAGAGAAACTTTTATTTATTCCATGTTAACTCATTATGTGGTTGTTTTGAAGGATTATATTGCCTTTTTGACACTAGACTAAAGTAGAATTTATGTATTTTAATAAAAAAATCAGAATTTCCCTTATAAATAGACAATCAATTTATTTATTTTATAAGTTTAATATTTTTCTCTCTCTTACGAATTCAGTTGTTAAATACTTTAAATTGTATTTGAAAACTGATGACACCTTAATAAAATTATACTGTACTTTCATTAATAAATGTCTCAAACTGTCCCATTTCTCCATAATCTGAGTACATGAATTGTTTTGTCTCTCTGCATTATATACATGTATGTGGAGATGTTGATGTGTACAAGAGGTTTTGTTAAATTAGTAACTATCACCTATGCTCAACAGTGTTGTGGAACAATACTTGAGTGAATGGTCTGCATTTTGTTGGTTTATTAAAGTTGTTAACTGATTGAATGTTTTATTCAGTTCCTGATATTAAAGTTGTTAACTGATTAAATGTTTTATTCAGTTCCTGATACATACTTTTTAGCTCACCGAGACGAAGTCGGGGGGAGCTTATGCTATACTCTCGGCGTCGGCGTCGGCGTCCGGACCTGGTTAAAGTTTTTGTTGCAGGTCCTGTATCTAAGTTATTACTTGTCTTATCTTCACCAAACTTGCATGGATGATGCATCTTGACCTACTTATGGACTTGAAAGACTTGGATGCTGAATCAGGGCCATGAGTTTCAGATGCTGGAGGAGGTTAAGGTTTTTGGAGCAAGTTAAAGTTTTTTGTGCAGGTGCCCTTTGATAAGAATTTCTAAGTTACTACTGGTCCTAACTTTACCAAACTTGCATGGATGGTGCATCTTATGATACTGATGCACCAGACATGCTTTAATGCTGAATCTGAGCCATAGGTTTCGGATGCTGGAGGGAGGTTAAAGTTTTAAGAGCTGGTTAAAGTTTTTGGAGCAGGTGCCCTTTGATGATTATATCTTAGTTATTACTGGTCCTAACTTCACTAAACTTGCATAGATGGTGCGTCTTATGATACTGATGCACCTGGCAGGCTTGAATGCTGAATCTGAGCCATAGGTTTCGGATGCTGGATGAGGTTAAGGTTTTTAGAGCTGGTTAAAGTTTTTGGAGCAGGTGCCCTTTGATGATTATATCTTGGTGATTACTGGTCCTAACTTTACCAAACTTACATGGATGGTGCGTCTTATAATACTGATGCACCTGACAGGCATGAATGCTGAATCTGAGCCATAGGTTTCGGTTGCTGAAGGAGGTTAAGGTTTTAAGAGCTTGTTAAAGTTTTTGGAGCAGGTGCCCTCTGATGATTATATCTTAGTTATTACTGGTCCTAACTTCATAAAACTTGCATCTTATGATACTGATGCACCTGACAGGCTTGAATGCTGAATCTGAGCCAAAGGTTTCGGATGCTGGATGAGGTTAAGTTTTTTGGAACAGGTCACATGTCTTATAAATATTAGTTCTATTTCAAACTTGCATAGTTGATTGAACTGTAATATAAATGAATCACAGAGGTAGCTTCAGATGCAGAGCCTGATCTCCATTATCAAGGATGCTAAAAAATATGTCTTAGTTATTACTGGTCCTAACTTTACTAAACTTGCATGGATGTCTTATGATACTGATGCACCTGATGGGCATGAATGCTGAATTTGACCCATAGGTTTCGGATGCTGGAGGGAGGTTAAAGTTTTAAGAGCTGGTGTTTTTGGAGCAGGTGCCCTCTGATGATTATATCTTAGTTATTACTGGTCCTAACTTCACCAAACTTGCATGGATGATGCATCTTATGATACTGATGCACCTGGCAGGCTTGAATGTAGGTTTCGGATGCTGGATGAGATTTGTTTTTAGGAACAGGTCACATATTTTATAGATAATAGCTTGCATAGTTAATTTAACTGTAATATTTATGAACCACAGAGGTAGCTTCAGATGCAGATCTCAATTATCAAGGATGCTAAAAAATTTCTCCGATCTCAAACCTGCTTGATAGATGTGTACGATGTTAAATGATATAATATTATTCCTATGATATAGTATTGTATGATATGATACACTATTGTTTTATATGATACGATATTATATCATATATTATATTGTAAAAAGTTATATGATACGATATGATATTGTATCACTTTTTTTGTACATTATGATATGATATTGTATCATTATATTGTTTTATCACATGCTATTTTTTCATATAATATTGCAACATATAATATTGTATCATATGATATGATATTGTATAGTATATATCGTATCATATGATACGATATTGTATAATATGATATTGGTTTATATAATATATTATTATATCACATTAAAAATGTATTATATGATATTGTATAATGTGATATTGTATCATATAATACAATATAGTATAATATGATTTTGTATGATATAATATAGTACTATATCACATGATATTGTATCTATTATTCAATTAATTTGATACAATGTTGTATCTAATTTTATTGTATCATATGATACAATATCTTATTATGTATCAAATATGATACAATATCATACAATACAATATCATACTATAATATTATGCAATATAATATCATATGTTACAATATTGTGATGTATTATGTGATATGATATTGTATCATATATTATTATACTGTCAGTATCATATAATATCAATATCATTAAATATAATGATATTGTATTATGTGATCAAATACAATAATATATTACAAGATACAATGTCTTATCATATGTTACAATATCAGATTTCATCGTTATTTATTACAGTATTTTTTTGTATTATATGATATATATCGTAGGTATCATAGGATGCAATATCGTATTTTATATTATTGAATTGATAAATATTGTATCATATAATACCCTATGAAATGAACATATGATTATTTTACAATTTTTTAACATATGATATAGTTATACGATATTGTGTCAAAACAGTATCTATGTATATCCAAGATCATTATTAACTATGATTTTCAAATAATATGATAAAGGTGGTCTCATAAAGGTGATTCCTCATAAAGGTGATGCCTCGTCTCGGTGAGCTTTGTAATCTGTGATTACCTATGTTTCTTCTTGGGGAAAATCAGAGACTCTTGGGCCATATTGCTGACCCTGGGCCCAAAACAGCTTTAGATTAGTTATATTAAATGTTTTAATCTACATTTTCTAAAAAATTGAGTTTGTTTCTTAAAAGAATATGAATGCCATACAGTAGATAGGGGGAACCATCCTGAGTTGTAAAAAGTCAAGGAGCCCAATTCTCGTGTTTCAAAATTTTGTTCAGTATGTCTTAATTACTTAATAACATCATTCAAGTACTTGTGTTTATGTAATTTTATGGAAGAAAACATTTTTATCAAAGAGAAACACTCTTAAGCAAGTTAACTACCCAGAAAAGAAACCACTATGTCATGATCAATGGATTAATCTTTAGGTACGCATGTAGTATTCGGCTCTATGAATCAATTTTATGTTATTAGCACATTGAAAAGGGGAGCAAAAACAACAACAAAAAACAAAAAACAAAAACAAGCAAAAACAAAAACCCACTAAATGTAATGTAATTAACATGATCACAAATTCACACATATCCTATTACTTTATAGCCTCTTCTCTTGAAATGGAATTTGAAATCCTTTAAATATTTGGTGAATCGCACCTTCAACAGTAGTTTTCCTGAGATGTCTAATGCATTCTCCTTAATTCGTTCTTTTAATAATAATAGACCAGTTATATGTACTCTTATCTGTAAAGGTATTGGAAACTTAATAGTTTAAAAAGCAAGGGAAAAAATCCAATTTAAGGTGAAGTGACACATCATCACAAAATGGTTGACCTATGATTGAAACGACATTTTGTTTTATTGAAAGGATTTTATCGACGGCAACATGTAACTTACTCCATAGCCGAGCGGATAAAGTGTCTGCCATGTGATCTGTACATTACGATTTCGAATCCTGCAGGGGCTTTTGTTGTTACTTACTGAATTGAATTTTTTAGACATTCATTTTAAGCTCACCTACACGAAGTCGAGGGGAGCTTATGCTATACCCTCGGCGTCGGCGTCCAGACCTGGTTAAAAGTTTTTGTTGCAGGTCCTGTATCTAAGTTATTACTTGTCCTATCTTCACCAAACTTGCATGGATGATGCATCTGGACCTACTTCTGGACTTGAAAGACTTGGATGCTGAATCTGGGCCATGAATTTCAGATGGAGGAGGTTAAGGTTTTTAGAGCTGGTTAAAGTTTTTGGTGCAGGTGCCCTTTGATAGCCATTTCTAAGTTACTACTGGTCATACCTACACCAAACTTGCATGGATGGTGCATATTATGATACTGATGCACCTGACAGGCTTGAATGCTGAATCTGAGCCATAGGTTTCGGATGCTGGAGGAGGTTAAGGTTTTTAGAGCTGGTTAAAGTTTTTGGAGCAGGTGCCCTCTGATGACTATATCTTAGTTATTACTGGTCCTAACTTCACCAAACTTGCATGGATGATGCGTTTTATGATACCGATGCACCTGACAAGCTTGAATGCTGAATCTGAGCCATAGGTTTCGGATGCTGAATGAGGTTTAGTTTTTTGGAACAGGTAACATGTTTTATTGATAATAGTATAGTACTATTTCAAACTTGCATAGTTAATTTAACTATAATATAAATGAATCGCAGAAGAAGCTTCAGATGCAGAGCCTGATCTCTATTATCAAGGTTCTAAAAAATATATCTTAGTTATTACTGGTCCTAACTTCCCCAATTTGCATGGATGATGCGTTTTATGATACTGATGCACCTGACGGGCATGAATGCTGAATCTGAGCCATAGGTTTCGGATGCTGGAGGAGGTTAAGGTTTTAAGAGCTGGTTAAAGTTTTTGGAGCAGGTGCCCTTTGATGATTATATCTTAGTTATTACTGGTCCTAACTTCACCAAACTTGCATGGATGATGCGTTTTATGATACTGATGCACCTGACAGGCTTGAATGCTGAATATGAGCCATAGGTTTCGGATGCTGGATGAGGTTTGGTTTTTTGGAACAAGTCACATGTTTAATAGATTAATAGATATTGTACAGTACTATTTCAAACTTGCATAGTTGATTTAACTATAATATAAATGAATCACAGAGGTAGCTTCAGATGCAGAGTCTGATCTCCATTATCAAGGATGCTAAAAAAAAATCCCCTTCCTCACTTAAACCTGCTTGAAGATGTGTTTTTTGTTATTAAATGATATAACATAATTCCTATGATATAGTATATTATGATATGATACGCTATTGTTTTATATGATACAATATTATATCATGTATAATATTGAAAAAAGTTATATGATACGATATGATATTGTATCAATTTTTGTTCATTATGACATGATATTGTATCATGATATTGTTATGTATAGTATTGTGTATTATGATACAATACTGTATAATATGATATTGTATTATATATTATTTTATCACATGATATTGTTTAATATGATATTGCAATATTTAATATTGTATCATATGATACAATATTGTATAAAATATAATATCTTATCATATGATACCATATTGTAAAATATGATATTGGTTTATATAATATATTATTATATCACATGGAGTTGTATTATGTGATATTGTAAAATATAATATTATATCATGATACGATATTGTATTATATGATATTGTTTTAAATAATATATTACTATATCACATGATATTGTATCATATGATATGATACAATGCTGTATCAAATTATATTGTATCATATTATATTATGTTTCAAATATGATACAATATCATTCAATACAATATCATATTATATTTTACAATATAATATCATATGTTACAATATTGTGATGTATTATGTGATATGATACTGTATCATATATTATATAATGATTTGTTTTATGTGATCAAATACAATAATGTATAACACGATACAATGCCATATCATATGTTACAATATCATATTGCATCATTATTTATTACAGTATTATATTGTATTATATTGTATCTTATGGTATATATTGTAAGTATCATTGAATGCAATATTAATTGTTTTTATATTATTGTATTGATAAACATTGTATCTTATAATACCGTATGAAATGAACATATGATTATCATACAATTTTTTAACAAATGATATACAATATTGTGTCAAAACAGTATCCATGAATATCCAAGATCATTAACTATGATTTTCATATAATATGATAAAGTTAGTCTCATAAAAGTGATACCTCATAAAGGTGATGCCTCGTCTCGGTGAGCTTTGTAATCTGTGATTACCTATGTTTTTATCCCCAAACTGCAAATTTTTCGCTTATTTGACATTAGTACAGTTTATTGATCATTATATCTTTCAGAATCAAATAATTTACTGTTAAATTGAGTGACTTTTTCCATGTGTGTTATTCCACCTTTATAACTTGCCTCCCATTCTTGCGCACATCTAGAGCCCCCCCCCCCCCAGCGAAAATTCAAACTTATTTAAAAATCAACATAATAAAGTTACGGAAAATATGTCTTGGACACCCACTCAGGCAAATAAAATTACCCCCGGGAAGAAATTATGGATCCGCGCCCATGCCTTGCATAGGATGGTGTATAAAAAGACCTTTGATGTATCATAAATTTCATGGGAGAATTTGAGATATTTGTGACAAGAATTTCCCATTTTAAAGAAATCTAAATTTCTTTCCAGAGCCATTGTAAAGTATGAAACTATGCATTATCAGCACCAATTGCTCATGAGCAATATTTTCTATTGAAATATGCATCTAAGAAGAAAAATAAAGTCAGCGCAGTTGATCGGGTGTCTGATAGAGAATCGTCTGTTATGTACGCTTATGTACATGTATATTACATTCTACTAACTTTCTTCACATTTCTTCTCTAGATCCGTGCCTGGTACAACTTGATCTCTATAGCATATAGCACATTCATTTGAAATTAAAATACGTTGACGGTCAATAAAATATCAGAGAGAGAGAGAGAGAGAGAGAGTCAATCTTCAAAAAAAAAAAAAATAACCATCTCAATCTGGACATTGGAAACATAAAGCATAAAAGTATCACATATGGTATAGAATGAGAACAGTTAACACTCGGCGTGTCCCTCTCTTTGTTGTAAGATTCAGACCGGTTTTCATTCATGGCTCTTCGGGGATCCAGAAATAAACGGACTGAGACTGTCCCAAGACTTCATTCTTCTCTGAGACCATGGAGACTGTGCTTGTGTTCTGTATTTCGTACCTTGTATCAGATTTCTTCAGCATGTGTTCATCGTACGAATCTGGACGACAAGGTATTTCATACATATAAAATTCTTTTACGGAGTGTACTGAAACAGTTGAACTTTTTCTAATTTTCAAAAAAAAAAAAACCCCACCAAAATCCCAAAAACTGAAAATGTTTTCCTAGAGTATCGAATATGGTATTTTTCTAATCTATTGTTTTCATCTATAAAAAGAACCAAATTCATTTTATAAAGTTTTAATATTTGAAGAACTCATTTATTGAATATTTTTAATCAGTTAATTTGCAAATATTTCCCCGTTAAAATAAGAGATAGTGATAGTTTTTTTTATTAAATCAGTTCTTTGTATACGTGTTGGCATATATCTGTTGTTGAATATCAACTACTGTGGTTTTATCAATGTTTGTTGAATACTAATTTTCGTGGATTTCGTTGTTGAGTTAATCTACGAAAGTCGATTGTCATCGAAAGGCAATATTTAATAACACATTGTATTGAAAGGGTCATTAGTCACGAATTGACATTCTTTAAAACTGTAAATTTTTTAAAATCCACAAAATTAATACCTACTGATCTATATTAATGAAACAAAAGTAGATAAACTTAAAACATGTGAGTAGTAAGGTTTGAGATATGTCAGCTATAGATGTTGAATAAAGGATAGGATCTGAGCCTGTATCTTAATGGTAAATCCTATATGGGCGGGTACTGCGCATGATTTGTCAAACTATGGGTAGGGTCCCATGCGTTTTAGTAGTTTCGTAGAATTAGTGTGTAGATACGAATATATACAGATTCAAAATAAAACAAGAACAGATAAATATTGACTATTTCAGAAAAATCTCCGCTCCTCTCCCGACTGCTGGGTTTGATCAGAGAATATGAGGACAAGAGGACTTTGGAGGACGCGGAGTCGGTAGGTGGCTCTCTCTCTCTCTCTCTCTCTCTCTCTCTCTCTCTCTCTCTCGATCGATCGATCGATCGATCGATGGTTTCAATGATGTTTTCTATAGAGTACAATTAAATTCCCCTCCCCTTGCTGCCATTGAAAACTGCTCCAATAAACAACAGAGACTAGGATCCAGATTTCAGCTCTTTCGTATTTCCTCAAGTGTTATTTTGCTCTCAGTATCACAAGTTACGGAGATTGTCGGAATCATGGAACACATTAATACATGTAAGGGTGTCCAATTAACGTAGTAAGTCTAGCCCCCCCCCCCTCCCGCACCACTTTCAATTTGCGTATATGAAAGGGCATGGTGGTCGGCCGTTTGGGTACGTTGGTTTTCTCCGGGTACTCCGGCTTTCTCCAATTCGGATGGACGACCTCCGAACACACTCTGTATAAATATTTGATTCCAAAAATTGTAAATTCAGTAAATTGCCTGCAGAATTTTATGGTATTATTTTTTCACACAGAATTTGTGTGGAAATAAGGTTTTTCCAGTCCAAAACTATCGCAATTTTTTGTGCTCCGTAAATTACAACTATTTAACACGTACAGAAACTAGCTCCCAGGTCTTCCATCCAAATTTTTTTCAGACCCGGAGCTACAGACCTGCAACTACTATAGAACGTGACAGGATGACTAACATGTATGCATGTATATTGCTATTCATACTCGGTTTTCTTTCCAATAGCAGCAGTCCGTGAGTCAGGGGTCAGGTAACTTCCAACTCCCGGATGGGTTTACCTGGGAAGAGTGGGAGTTAATGGAGAAAGACGGACAGGGACACGGGCAGGATATAGACAGTTGGGTAAGGGAACATAAATTTCTTGAGTCTTAATCTGTAATAACTAAGAATTATATTGACTAATAATTTATCAATCTGTGTACTTGTTTCTGTAGGATAGAAATCAAGACTCTGCTGTTGGTGTGTTGGTGGACAGCTTTGTGGTGTATGACAAAAAAGGAACAGGACACAGGGTACCCAACCTTACATGTCATTTAGAGCTGAATCCTGGCCACGGCACCATAAAACTCAGACGAGCTAACATTTGATATCGGTTTTACTTTTCAAATTTGAATTCAATTTCTACTAAATTAAAATGTGACCATTTATTGAGAACCCTTTTCCTTACACAGGATAAAAAATGTAGTCATTAGAATCATAAGATGACATAACCTGCATATGTCTAATGGCCTTAATCACATATCTCAAAGTATCCCATACCACCTTTATACAGCTAGCCAGATATTTCATAGTTATAATTTGAATATAATTTTAGTAATTTATTACTCTTCGTCAGCCGGAAGGTTACGAGCCATGGAATCACGCAGCAGCAAAGGCCGACAACTCGGACCACCATAAGGCGAACCCTCCCGTAAGTTTTTAACGTTATCGCAAACAAAATAAATAAATTTATACAGAATCGGTGAATTACGAACAAATCAAAATATTTTTGGAATTTTGTTTTCACGCCTTCTGAAGGATTTGTTAAGGTTGCTATCGATAGTTATGTAACTTACAAAGTTAAAAAATAGTACCTGTTATTTCCTCAGTCGAAGTATGTGGTAGTGTAAAATAACTCAATGTTTTTCTTTATAGACTAAACGAAATTATCAGATTGGAATTGCACTTTGGCACAATACTATTCCGTACGAAACTGATCCCAAATTAGGTAAGATGAGTGTTTAAATTCCATCCCCTTCTCTATAATACAATAGAGTAAATAGTTATATTTATTATACTTTTATAAAAAAAACTTTTCTTTACAAAGTTCAGAAGGTTAAATAGCTATTTTCATAGTTAAAGCTTGTTCACAAATAGCAAGCAGAATAATTCTTGTCTCGGGTAAGATAAGAGCTATCCCACATACAACCATTAGATAAGTATAGCATACATATGTATGATATTTTACATGATAAAAAAGTTACTTATATAAGTATTATGCATAACATATTTCAAGATTAAACATTGAGTATAATATTTCTGTATTCTATGAATAGCACTCTACATTACAACTATATAGATACACCCTTCGTCTCAATATAAGTGAAAAAGTGATATTTCCAAAGAAAGGGGTTGCATTGTTTATAACAAAATTTAATCATGTAATTATTGATCTCTCAATTTTTGATAAAATTTCATGAATTGCCATTACTACAAACTAATTATAAGTGATCTACAGAGTGTTAATACTATTTTTTGTTCTAATTTTTTTTTGAAAGACCAATTTTAGATGATTCAAATTACATGTACGATACATGTACACATTGATTTGTTTTATGATAATGCTGCTTCTGTTCACATTTTCTACTGATGCCTAATTTTAAAAAAATATACAAATATTATTTATTTCTCCAATTTTCCAGGCAATAAAATGATCTCCATCATAAAACAATCATTAAAACAGCTACAAGAACTAACCTGTTTAAAATTCATACCAAAATTTTCAGAGGAAAATAGGTTCCAAAGCATTCCAAATGTTTTGTTCCATGAATCGGCTACTAGTATATATGTAGAAAGTGTAACAGGGTAAATAGGTAATCTTAGCACCTTTGACCCGCTACAGCTAAACCATTTCTACAATCGATGGCTTTTGCCATGAGGACAACAAATTTAATAAATTCCTAATAATAATTCTGTACCGGTTTTCCGGTGTCTTGTGCAATAACCAGTTCACCATACGTATGCTGACAGTGCATGTAAGTGAATATACAAGTGCATGATACTAGAAATACAAACATAATATAGAAAAATTCTGCCAAAAATGTTGTTTTATATTATTTTTGTCTTGTCAAGATTTCGGATAAGTCTGCCCCCCCCCCCCCCCCACATGCACCCCCCCCCCCCCCACACACACTTTCAAAACCGATGCTACGTGCCTGAAGAAGACCTGAAGTCCCAATTTTGTAATTTTAACATTTTATGTGATAAATTATGAAAGATAGTTACATTTACCAGTAGTTAAGCCCTTTTCACCAAACTTTTTGGAAAAGAGTAACCGATAAAATATCAATGAAAGACTTGATCTGGCAGTTGTTCGAAATCTGACGGAATGTTCACATTCTGCAGGGATGGTTGTTATTCGAATGTCGGTCGACAAGGCGGAAAACAGGTTATCAACCTGAATCCCAACCAATGCGATAGTGTAAGTTATTTTGACTCTTAATACCGGTAAGTCACTGGTCTGAATGATGAACTATAATTCTATATACTAGTACTTGCATTTTGCAGTGTCTTTGTGTTAACTCTAGCTAGGAATCGATTTTGTAACGTATAGTCCAATGCATTTCATCAGTGACTAATTAAATATTTTAACTGCACAGTTGCTGAACATTATATAAATATATCTTTGAATATTATGAGGTGATTAAATACGGTCGGGCGTGATCAAATCTGTCATAAAACCCTTCGGGCTTTATTGGATTTGATCAACCCAACCATATTTGTTCACTCCATAATTCTTAAAGAATGATTCCTTATTCCTTTAAATACAAACGGGCCAAAACCACAGGCTTTTGAGTCTATGTATAAGAGAGCTACAAAATATGTAATGTATAATTGAGGTCTTTTAAGTTTTTAAGTTTCAAATGAGATTTTTTTTATTATAGAACAAAAACTTACTTGAAAGTACCATTAAAGTTAAAGCTCAGCCTATTTTAAAGACTATTAATTACTGAAACACTTTCGATTTTTGCAGAAAGATCATATTATAACAACTTCTGCGTTTTATAATTTACAGGTGTCAACTGCGCTACATGAAATCATGCACGCTTTAGGAATGTGGCACGAACAACAGAGAATCGATAGAGATAGTTATATCAAAATTTTGAAGGAAAACATAGAAAACCCACAGGACACTATGGTCAACTATGAGAAATACAACACCGCCAACGACCTACCATATGACGTCGAGTCGATTATGCAATACGGTTTACGCGTAAGGATCATGTCATGGTTGCATTCATTTTGTGATATTTCACTTTTAGCTCAACGTTACGACGCTTATGCTATGCATGCCCTCGGCGTCGGCGTTCGGACCTGGTTAAAGTTGTTGGAGCAGGTCCTGTACATCTAAGTTATTGATGGTGCATCAGGGCATACTGATGGCCATGAATTTCATATATATAATTTCATATGATTTTCATATCATATATAAGGTAAGGTTTCTAGAGAAGGTTTAAATTGCATATCTTAGCTTTATGGTTCTATCTTTACCTAACATGGACGAACGATGCATCTTGTGACACAGGATTGCATGCTGAATCTTAGCCATGGGGTTTGGATGAATCATTAAGGAGAAGGTTAAGGTTTTGGGAGCAGATCATATATCTGGGTAAACATTGGTCCTAACTTATTCGAACTCGCATGGTTGATTTAACTACGAAGATAATTACAGACCTAGCTTTAAATGCAGAGACAAGATGCTTAGGCAGCTTTAAGATTTAAGAACAACTCAAATTGTGTCAGTCTCTGAGCTGGTTACATAATGAAGTCAATCCTGATTATATATCAAACTTGCACAGTTTATATAACCATTGATATGTAATATAGAGGAAGCTACAAATACAGAACGTTATTTTGACAAGTGTAAGTTATTTTAGTAGTTCAAAGCAGGTTTGAATGTTGGAAGAAGACGCCGCTTGACAAATGGTTTATGCACCTTTGGATTTGGAGCACAAGACTAGCTTCAGATACAGAGCATGATCTCCATTATCAAAGATGCTTCGAAAACCTTGTCCTGTCTAACTCAAAATTGCTTAATGACATTGATTGTTGATACGCGAGTCTTATGCCTATCATATTGCATATGTACAGACTCATATAGTATTGTATATTAAAAATTACCGTATCATATGATACAATATCGTATCAATGGTTTTATACAGATTTGTATAATATGATACAATATTGTATTTACGGTATCATATTATGATACAATATTGTTTTATATACAATATTTTATTGCATATCGCTTCATATATATGATTTTGTATCAGGATATAATATACGATATTGTATATCACGATACAATATAGTATTGTACAAGAAATGATACTAGTATAAAATATAAAAGGATACAATATGGTATCATATGATACGATATTGTATAATGCCATACAATACGATATTGTAAAATAAATCGTTAACTGATTTTATATTATAATACTAATATTAACACATTAATATTCATACTTACTCATGGAAGTTATGTATCGTCTCAGGGAGCATGGTATTTTTTAAAATTTACCTTTGTTTAGATAATCATCCAATTGTATTCAATACCCAATGAAGATTTTGGGGTCTCAAATCGGCCAATCAGAGATCTTGAAATAAATGAAGCAAACAATATGATTTTTAAAAATACATTCTAGTCGTGATATGCAACGATGTACGTAAACATTGTGAAATGTACTTTAATGGCTGTACACACACGCCTAACTTGGACGACTCAACATCTATCACTCTCGGCATTTCAGATTTGTCAAGAAACTCTAACTGGGCAGGAATGGGATATTTGTTTTAAGAGTACTGGTTGATCGTGTCTATTTTAGACTATATTGATCTCCGAGAAAAGGAGAGCTCTGTATACAGATAAAGGAAAATTTACAAGTTTTAAACCATATGATGTGTTTCTTTACCTATAATGATAGTTTATAGCTTAAAAATAATATCTAAAATTCAAAACAGACCTGATAGCTTAATTGTTGACCACCTAGCCCCCTTGATGTAATTACAATCTCTTTTTTCATTAAAGGCTTTATCGAAGAATGGTTTACCAACTATGGAGCTGTTTGACACAAGTTTAGAATTTCTCATTAATTCTGCGCAAACAATGACGTTTTATGACGTGGCTGAAATCACTGAAAACCAACATTGCACAGGTAACGTATTACAATCCCTGTTCATGTTATTTTTTTTTTTACAAGTGAAAAGTAAATGTATCCATCCTCAATACCCCGATAAGTCTTACTTTGCATGGAAATTATATTTCTTTAGTTCAAAACATGGATATTTTTCATTCAAATCAATACTTTTAAACTTTTTTTCTTATTTTTTTAAATTTTAAATTCTCTAAAGCATAATGCTAAAGCAGTTACAAATAGTTTTTAGACCCTCAAATCGAATACAGCAGCGACTTTTGTTTAAGTAATATGCAGTCAATATTCAAATATCCTTTTTCTTTAATATTGCAAGGTTTTGTTTTGCTCTTCTCAATGTTGTATCATATGGACTTACAAATTATAACATTTAATCCACGAAATCTTATTTGCACCCTACACGACACCTGGTGTCTGTTCCACAGTGTTTCAAGTGGAATGACCTGCTCCTCCTGTTCCTCCTTTTCCTGTTCCTCCTGCTCCTCCTCCTCCTCTTGCTCCTCCTCCTCCTCCTCCTCCTCCTTAATGATATTTTTGATCGTTTTCTAGATCATTGTCCAGCAGTAGGATGTGAAAATGGCGGGTTTCAGACATTTAAGTGCAATTGTATGTGTCCATCAGGCTTGAGTGGTCCATCGTGTGAAGAACTCGACTCTTCAAATGGTAGGACCTTTAATTAGATGAGTTTACTGTATTTTACTCACAGATTCGAAATTTAACTCTATCCCTTCCCCCGCCAATAATTGTTTCATGAGAATAGCATTTACTACAATTGTTTTTTTTATAGTATTGGGTCATTATATTTTTCATAATACATATTTTACTGAATTGCGCGTATGATCGGAGTAAAAGCAGGTATTTTCTAATACAAAAAATATGAAATTGCAAAATACAAGGCGCTGAGCGAAATTTTCATTTGCAATTTTAAAATAAAGTTTGTTTTTATAAAAATTTTTTTTTTGTTTACCGTTTTTGTGTTTTCCTTACAGGATGCGGAGAAACAATAACTCTTGATGCTGGAGAACAAAGGGAAATCATTTCTCCATCTTGGCCTAATATATACGATCTGGACATGGAGTGTGTTTGGCTTATAAAATCAAAGGCATGAATTTTATCAAATATGTAGATTTTTGTTTTGTTCCGATATGTTTATAGGTAAACCCCCCCCCCCTTTTTTTGAAAGAGAATTTTATAAGAATTCATCTGTTAGAATAAATAAATCAAATGTAATAGTACACAGTGAAATCCCTGAAACAGTTATCGACACAACGTCACATGAATAATTATTTTAATTTGTTATTGGTCATATAAATATTAATAACATGTATAATTGCGCTCTTTTATTTAAACATTTCGTGATTTTATTTTCCATTTTTCGTTTGTTTACGTGGTCACGTGGTTGCGTTTGGCGGGTAGATCGGGGAATGATTTCAAGCGTATGTTAGACTGGGTTTTAGGGTTTATTTGAGTGAGCTCGCATGTTAACTTTTAGCACGAACTGTAACCGTGAGTTTTACGACACCACCCAAGACAGACGGTTGATGCAGAGACAGCTTCATAGCTTGTCAACCCAACTTAAATATTGTAAGTCCATAATGCTGAAGTATGTGACCACCTGGAAACCATTTAAGTGTTGCCATCGAAAGTCAAAGACTCGTAGAATAAAAATTCAGTATTTTCGTATTAAGGGCTTGGAGTTTTGTTGAGTCTGAGTAGCGAAGTTATTAATTATTTATATCAGCTACTCCTTCACAAAGACATAGCATGTAATCATGGCGTGAATGTTTGAATTTAATAATAGTGTATTTTAAATCAGTTTTCGCGCTTGTTAGATACATGTGAGCATGTGTGGTTATTGATTCATGACGATGATCACGACAATTATTTCCTGTGATATTTTACTGATTAAATGAAGAAGTTGCTAAATTGCTATTTTAACGCTTATTTATTCTTTTTTTTTTATCTGAAGGAACCAAACACTGTCCTTAGATTGACAGTTGAAAATTTGAAACTCTCGCGCTCCAATACCGATGATCGATGTTACCATTGGCTGGAGATAAGATACAATTTGATCGGCCAAACAGGCTCAAGGTAAGAGCATCTTTGTTGCAAATGGATAAAATCGTTACGTCAAAGTTTGTAATATGTAAAGTTCAAAGCAGGTGTTTGTTGAGGTCAAGCTCATTAATTACGTCAAGTTTTCCACCGGTATTCAAGGCGGAAAGCTTTTAGCTTCTTCAATTATTCAGATAAACAATTTTCCTATATTATTTTAAAGCAAAAATCTCATTTAGCAATATTTTGGCGACAAGTTGTAATTCATGGTCGATGACAAAAACCCTGGTTAAATCCGGTATTTTTAATTAATAAATATATTTATCACTGAACTTCATATTTAAGTATTTTAACAATGTAATCAAAATATGCTCGATTTTTATTTACAACTATATTCAAATAGAGAAAGAAATGCTTTAAAGGGGCATGGTCACAATTTTAACCAAAAATTATTTTTCTGGTTTTAATGTTTACAGTGCTTCAGTAAGTCATTTTTAAGAGGCAACCAAAATTTGAGTGTCATTCGTTGAGTTATAAGCGAGTTACAGAGCTTGCAATTCTTTGCTATATGAACAAAGCTTTTGTTTACATTATTATTGTTGGAGTGAAAATTCCAGTTTTAGACTTAAGATGAATGTGTTAAACGTTAGGAACTGTATATATGCTTAAAATGAATAAGAAGATAGACAAATCAGCTTGAAAAAGACGTTTTACTGGTATATTGAACCTATGTAAACAAAAACAGGACACGAGCCTTCTTTACATGACAAAGAATTGTGACCCCTGTATCTTGCTTATAACTCTACGCCTGACTCTCAAATTTCATTTGATCATTAGAAATGCTTTACTAAAGCATTGTAAATAATAAAAGCAGAAAAATAGAATTTGACCAAAATCGTGGCCATGCCCCTTTAATGACGTTAAAGGTGTATATTCATTGTACATGTATAGGGGTTATCAAAACTAATAGTGTACCAACAAACAAATCATTTCATTGTATGAATAAATTGATGGAGAATAAAAGTCTTTATTTATTTTAGATGAATACAACGGAAACCCTATTTAGGACCCATCAAAACATTTTTGAATTCGAATGTCAAATTTTATTAATGGGTCTTCCTAGAATACAATTCTATTAAGATTGTAAATAAGGATGTTGATATATTTTAAAGGCTATGTGGGAAGGTAGAGAATGAAGAGTATGCGACACCATCGTCTGCTTCCATCAGCAAAGCGATGTTAAAATTCAACAGTAGATTTTCTAAAGACAAGCCGGCGTCCCTCGGATTCAAAATTCGCTTAGAAGCATTAAAAGGTATGACTGTTGTTCGATCAAGTTATTTAAAATTTTTGGAAGTTGTAAACGAATGCGTTGTGGTTAAGACTCTGGGGTTGCTGATAATGCATGAATTTTTGTTACAAAATAAAAATAAAGATAACACACTGTGTTTCATTTCCACTGTGTAACCAACTTTGTTTCTAAATGTATATATATATATAGCGTTGATAATAATAAAAATCATTCATTAGTTGTTAGTTAAATGATATGATTTGAGATTAATTCATATTTTGCATGTGTTCTTCTTTTATCAGATATCAGAAGTATCAGGGTTGTATATACTGTTTCTGAAAGTATTAAATAATAATTCTTAAATGATTTTGCAATTAAAAGTTTACTTTCATGCCATTGTCTGAATGAAATTTGATCTTCAGCTGGACATGATTTGTGTACACCAAACCCATGTCACAATTCCGGGCTATGTAACAATACTGGGCATACTTTCTTATGCAAATGTCCCAATGGGTATACCGGGGCGGTTTGCGATATCAAAAAAAGACCATGCGAGAGCGCCCCCTGTCGGAATAATGGCGACTGCACAGATGTAGGGGAATCGGCGTACACATGTCAGTGCAAGCCAGGGTATCACGGCGCGAACTGTGATAGTAAAATGACCGACCCATGTGAGCCGAATCCTTGCCAGAATGGAGGATCTTGCATTATCAAAGGAACAGACGCTTTTGAATGTTTTTGCGATTTTGATTTCACTGGATGGAGATGCAAAAACAAATTGCAATCGTTTTGTGATTCCTCTCCCTGTTATAATGGAGGGCAGTGCATTCCTGGGACGGAGGTATGCTACTGTACAGATAACTGGACCGGAAAGTTGTGTGATACCTGGGATTACAAGTCTTGGTAAATCTACATATATTTAGAGGTCAGGATGGTCGTTGCCATTATTTTACTGTAGATTCCTATTTAAACGCGATGCATTAATATTCGCGTAAAATCGCGAGAAGCATATCTCGCTTTTATTTTTTGTAAACTCATTGCAATTTTTATTGATAAAGATTCGGCGTTCGCGATTTCATATTCTCGCAATTTGATGCGAAATGGATGAATTGCGGAAGTAAGTACTCGCAAAAATAAGGAATCGACAGTAATTTCCTTGAGACAAAGAGCTAGAAACATATTTGAAAATATTCATATTTTAAAACTTTGTATAACGAACAATATTTTATGGCCCAATATCATAATTAAAATCTATTGGTGAAAAATTACAATTTCTTGTCAGATTTAGACAAGAATTTAAAACACAAAATATTTTTGCATCGGAAGCCATTTTAGATGAGGTTGAGAGTGTTTAGAATTACAAGATCTTCACGTGATCGACGTCAGCCAATCAGAATCTGAAAAAAAATTCTGTTTGTTTTATTTTGTGAAAGTTCACGTTCATTAATTGTTCTTGACTTAAATCATAATGATTTATTTCAGAGAAAAACAACTGCACGTTTAATAAGATTTCGGAGTGTGTATTTCAACGATCCCAAGGTCAAGTATATGATGTAGGTGTTTCAAATACTTTAAAATCGTTCATTTGTATACTATTAGAGAAAATTTATGCAGATATAGTGGGCATTATTTTTTTGCACGAACGCATGTCCTTGCAAATGTGCACTGTTATGACCATAATCATGCTATAAGTTATTCTATTTAATATGTACATAAAACTCTACAAACCATTAAATTTCATAAAATCATGGAAATAATGCCCCCTTGTTTTATTAGTAAAATATGTCAAGTCTTTATTTCACTGGTATATGAGATACATGATACAATGTACAAGTATATACAATAAAGAAAATAGCAGTTAACGTGACCGTTATATAAAGAGAAATATGCAAAGTTACAAAGGGTTGTAAATGGTATAGCAAGAGCAGACATCTTTTAAAATTTTCCTTAATAACCTGTTGTCTAATTTAATAATTCTAATTTGATAGAAATGAGATGGGCCAATTCATACATCAATATAATCAAAGTACTGAAAGTACTGAGAAGCGCTAAGGTCTCCCTACATGAGCAAAAAATTAAATGCATTATAAATGTATCATGATGAATGAATTTAAAAGTTTGCATACGTCATCTATATAGCCAATATTTTGCATTTTTGTATAAATTGAACTACAAACAATATCCAGGACTGCGTTCAATAACCGAGATGCGTGCGTAGCCGCTAGGTTATAGATATCTAGGTCTATTGAATGATAAACTAGCCTAGCCTCTAGTTCATTGATTTGAAGTTTAAATTATCAACAGATAAATAAATTCACCGACATGATTTGGTAATTCCAGTCGAAATATATGTGTTAAAATTCATAATAACTTATTAAACGAACGAAATATCATTAAATAATAAAAATGTTGTGTTTGTTGCAACTTGGTAACTAAGGCAGCCATCTTGAATTTGATGCTTAGTCATATAAAATTTTAGACTAGGTATGTGTACATGTACCTAGCGGCTAGCTAGCTAATCGTTGAACAACCTAGTTGCTACCTAGCCACTACAATCATGCACGCATAATAAAGCGAGATTTGAACTCTGGATCTGTGTTTCACAATCTTATAGCCACTAGACTAAAGCGTTAATTGAAAACAGTTAACTGCTAGTGCAATAACAGACGAAAAATCCAACTTTATATGAAATAAAAGACTGACTAGTGTAAAATTGCATGCAACAAATTTTGTCATTGTCATATGCAAGGTGTAGCTTCAGAATTTGCGTTAAATCATAACACCATAGTCTGTCCACATGTGAATGTAAACAAATAACAGAAAAGTTTTTATGCCTATACCATAAACTTGAAACAAATCTTTTTTCTTCCGACACTAAGTTTCAGTTTATTCCTTATGAAATGCTTTACTGTTGATCGACTTTATATTATAAAAATTTGAAAGTCTAAAATTCTGTTCATATTTCCCAAAAGTACTTGTACTACTTTTGAAATACATAAAACACTATGCTATCCATCTTGTATTGTCAGTTCTGTTATAGGAATTATTTTGCCTTTTTACCGACATCACAGCCCGTATACTTATGTATGAAACCCCACTGCAACATGCTGTTTACAAAACTACGTATGCTCTTTGACCTTTCAATGCACTGACAAATATTTTTTTATTTTAAATCTTTGATGTTTAAGAAAAAACTGTTGTGATAATTTGTGCGCTGCTGCAAATAATTAGAATTATTTTGCCATAACACCGATACCGCAGCCGAGTACTTCTCTGCATTCTATTATTAGACATCGAGTCATCAGATTATTTTAGATGATTATAGGTGGCACTTATTCGGAAGTGACATCCCCGAAAAGCAATTCCAATAAGCGCTTTGCGTACTGCGTACGCTTAGCGCTTAAAAATGATTCGGCTGTTTCTTGGATATTGAAAGATCTCTTTTTAAAGAAAACAAAAACCCAATTATTTTCAATTCCAGCATCGACCATGGGACTTTACTGAAAACCCTTACGTAACAACGGATTCTGATGGATCGATCTTCCTTGAGCAAAACAAACTTGAGCTTGAAGGTACACACACTATAACTCACCCGTAACACTACTATAGTATTTAAAGCCAAATTTTGTAAGTAAAACGTTTTTAAATACTGGCAACTGTGGGAAATAATGCATTAAAAAATAACAAAGACCATCTTACTATTATTCAAAATTTTGAGAAAACATTTTTGGTATACAACTTAAACTTGTACATTTACATCGGCAAGAATATTGTAGATCTGATGCTTATATATATACGTTTATAGATGGCCAGGAATATTGTCTTTCACTGGACGTATACTCTGGCAGTGACGGCAACACTCTGTATGCGTTCTTGCCTTCTAACGCTGCGGGCGATATTATCGTCCTCCATGGCTCTACATGGGGGAACATGATAAGGCGGATGGGGTCATTTTTGGGCTTCAAGTCAGCTCGTATAGTACGTATAAATATTCAACATATGTACCTAGCATCATTTTGTAGTAGTTAAATCAGACTAGATATTTGATTTTCTGCTGGCAATCGACACGATTATTTGTGTGTGTGTGTGTGTGTGTGTGTGTGTGAGTGAAATATTTGCTAAATAATTCGCCAAACTACAAACTAGTATAAACTAGTACTAAAAGGGGAGCAAATGTTTGTTCTTTTAAGTATCTGTGATGATGAATGATTTTCATATAAAGAACTTCAGATTATATCAGTCAAATTTGGCCCCCATCCTTCGCAATTTTTAAAAGTATTTCAGGTAAATTAACGATCTCCGATCCTCAGCAATGTTCGATAACTCTAAATTATCCGGAATTTTTTTATTCGTACCATAAATCTGCCTTTTATATAGACAAAGAACCTGGGGGAATAAGCCGAGGCATATGCCCACAAGTGGTCACAACCCTATCACTAGTATGTTTCAAAAGACAATCACGCATTTAGTATGATATGTGTATTAACTTCAAATATTTTTATTCCTGTGCTTACATATCTCCAGAGAATTTATTATGTGCGTGTGCATAGAATAAAGAATTCCAATCTTTTGTCTTAAAGTCCATAATCTGTACCCCCTCAACAAAGTAACATGTTAATTTTTAAAAATAATACTAAAGATAACTGATTTAGCAGTTAACTAACAATCCATAAAATTATTAAATGCATGTGTTTTATTCATAATAGCGCAGTATTTTTTTTTCTTTACATCAAATGAGTTTTTCGAATTTAAACAAAGTAAACAAAGATATAAAAAATATTTACAACACGATTCATTATAATCGAACACCTACTTCAACATACTTATGTTCCAAGAACTCCTCGCTAACCGCTACACCACGGAATCACATGTTCGAATCCATTTAAATAACGAACTCAATTTAGTATTGCGCAAACATTATTAGGTCTTGGCCATTTGATGATCATCTTGAAAATTGAAGGAAGAAAACTTGCTTTTTACCATAGGGTGGGTCTTGATACCATTTTTTTGAAAATTGAAAAAGATAGACCCACTCTATAAAAAACTATAGTCTGAACATCCGATTTCATTAGCATTTTGTTGCTTATTTAGCATATACATATTTTGATGCCTTAGTATCAATTACATTTGAAGTCAATTTTTGAAGGTTTTGGTAATATTGAATGTAAATGATTACATATGTTTAATAAATGTAACAAAAGTGATATTTGTAAGAAAAAAAATTGTGGGGTTTTCAAATGGACTTAAGTGGTTTTATGCCTCGGCTTATCCCCCACGTTCTTTAATTAGTTTTGTAGTGTTGGTATTACATTCAGTTATTCAACAAACTATTTAGCTTAGTAGTTTCACGAAGAACTACTACATACTGGGAAAAGGGGTTCGACCCTCCGATGCACCGGTACAACCGGTTTTTTTCTTATTTGATCTCAACTTGTATATTTATATTATTATATCCATCATGGCCAAAATTGCAATAACTTCGTAAGATGCATAAATATCATCAGTAAATTTTTTTTTTATTTCATTTATAAAGATAAGGATAAATAACATTTTTATGATGAACAAAATACTTTGAGGCTGAGGATCGGAGAACCTTAAATTCTGATGTTATTTTTCATAATAGTTTATATAATAGATGTTTTTTTCACCTATTTACTTTATTTATTTCCACTCATTGGCAGTATATGACGTCAGAAGTGACGCTATATTTGTAATTCAATCAAAATCAGTCAGAAATTTACATTTTCTTATATTTTTTTTGGATGGAAAGTATAGAGAGACGCTTTAAACAAGTACACACTTTATGTCACTTAATAAGTCTTGGATAGATACATCTTTGATGAAAATATTTTGTAAAGGTAAAATTAATGTTTATTACCAAAAGCGTCTCATTTTATTGAATTGTCAAACGTATTTAATACCTGTATTTGTTAAGTGTGTACGAGTTAACTTATTTTACAAAAAAAAATTATTAAACGCTTCTTTTGAAATTGACGTCGCCAAATTTTCTGGACACCAAAATTATTCGATTTGCTAGAAATTGTGTTCAATCCCATTGTATATTACATATGAACAATAAAATAAGTTCATACCAGTATTTCCCGATTCTAATTGTTACATGTATCTTTGTAAGACACATTTTTTTTAGAATAATATAACAGTAGGACAGTTTGAATGTGATTACTTTAAATCCATTTTAGGTTGTTAGTGGCTCTGTTCAACAACCAGAGATGCAGGTGCTTGCTGTGGACAACATTGCTTTAAGGAGAGGACATTGCAAATAACTATTTTTTTTGTTATTTATTACATGATTGTTTTCATACAATGCTTAATAAGTTTCAATCAAAATATACAATCATGATATATAATTTTTGTTAAATAACCGTCCATTGTTTTCATTGTTATTTATTTGTATAAAATACTTACATTAAATTTGTTTATTAACGAAATCTAAATGTTTTTGTTCATGTCTTTAAGGTGTATGGTATCAACATGATAAAAATCATCACGTACATACTAGATGTTATAGGAATTGAAAAAAAAAGATTCATATGTGTGCACAACAAAGACATTTAATCTGATTTAATATAAATTCTGTCGAATAATAGAATAATGCAATCAGCAAGAAACAAAACAGTAAAACACTTACAAACAGCTGTTTTACTTTAGTCCCTATATCGAAAATCAATGATTTTATAACCACGAGTAAACAAATCTTGAATGAAATCATACCCATATTAAGGAGGCTGTAGGGTCAACATACTTTACTATCAGTTCTGCATGAAATTTTAAAATATGATTTGTTTAGCTATAAGCTATAATTATTTAGTAAAGAAAAAATCCCTATATTTTACTTTTAAAGTTTGGGTATATCTTTATATAGATCTCTTCTTCTAAAGGAGATCAATAAAGTCTAAAAGGTGACCACGACCTGATGAGAATTGAGTTTGCCTGTCCATTTTTTTATATTCTCTTCTTCTCCGGGCCAATATTAAATAAACTTGCCACAAGTCATCTTTGAGTGAATTTTAATCAAAATTTATTAAACAAAAGGTACTGTCATTTCAAAGGCCGATTACGAAAAAATCGAAAAGATATTAATGTAAAAAAAGTAGTTAGGGTCCTCCACGCCACTGACTTTTACATTTCATGTTAGTACGTCACAACATTTCATAACTCACGTGGAAAATTGTGAGGTTTATGAACCATAGAAATTTTTTAAGGGTCTGTAAAACGTACAGAAAAGGTTTTACTGAAAGTAAAAAATATTCTTTATTTCTTTACGACAGACCACTTTTTAATCAGCCGTGTATTTAGATATGAGAGGGAAGCATGCAAGATTTATGGTGCAAATAAGAAGTTCAAGCTCGCAAGAGCTTTTTCAATGTTAATCGTTTCATTTTGTGCATATTGTTATTACAAATAAGGAACTATGACGAAATTATAGAATAAATTATATCTTGTCAAGTAATTTGAGCTTTAGGACGGCCCAATCTTAAATTCTCAAACTGTAATAAGGAAGAGTTACATAATTTGTTATTTCAAGTACCTTATACCCTGGTGCCGGAGATGATAACACTACTTATTCCACGTAATATAAAGGTGTTTTAATAGCTCATTTGTTTTTCTGGATTTATTTTGAAAAGATTACAAATCTTCCGCCAGTGACCCCAAGGCTTTTAATTTGCAAATTAAAAATATCAGACTACTTATGCCATTTTAAGGGCAAAACAATTAAAAGAAATAAACCACTTAAACTTAGCTATGGGGAAAATGCTTTTATAGACTGTTTGAAAAAAAAAACATCCAAAAGAACTTTTCAGTCGATTCTGACTGAAATCTTAAAGATGCAATAGATAACGCTCTTTAAATGAAAAAAAGAAGAGATATAATGATCGAAACAAAGTGCTTTCAAAATATGGCATAACGTTTCCTTGTAAACTAAATAGTCCCTAAGTAAATAGAGGAAATTATAAGTAAATAACTATTAAACTGATTGAATGAGAAAGTTTTTCACAGTTCTCTGATACAATTAAACATGTAATGTATATTATAATTGAGCTATCAACTTTCCAGAAAGGAAATATACGACGGATGGCTCCTTATGACAGGAAATTAAAGAAGGTGTTGCAGTTCCTATGCTAATTTTCCCTAAAGGAGTTGCAGATAAAATGGAAAAATCAAAGTTACAGAATTCGATGCAAATCTCTTTTTCGTGCAACGTTGTACATAAAGCAGTGAAGAATTTTATTTGGAAAGTTTGTACTAACTACGAAAGACGAATAGGGCCACATAAAAAAATATTTTTACCTCGTAATTACGAGAAAAGATCTCGTTATTACGAGTTAATTATCTCGTTATTACGAGAAAAGATCTCGTAAATACGAGAAAAGATCTCGTAATTACGAGAAAAGATCTCGTTATTACGAGTTAATTATCTCGTAATTACGAGAAAAGATCTCGAGATTTTTTCTCGTAATTACGAGATCTTTTCTCGTAATTACGAGATCTTTTCTCGTAATAACGAGATAATTATCTTGTAATTACGAGAAAAGATCTCGTAATTATGATATAAAAATATTTTTTTTAATGTGGCCCTATTCGTCTTTCGTAGGGGTTGTGTATTTTGTGTGGGTTTTTTTGTTTTGTTTTTGTTTTTATTTTTGCTCATCAACAGTTTCAAAAACAGAAAAGCTACGTTTCTGAGAAGGATTATTAGGTAATTAGTATTTTATGAATGACACACCTTTTAATTATTCAAAAACGCAGTAAGGGAAAAACTTCTTTCTGTATTTAATAGACTTCATGATATACTAAGTAAACGAACACATCTTAAAAACTTTATCATTATGAATACAGTAAAAAGTGATGAAGTAGCAGTAAGAACACAGAGATCCAAAAGGACCTCATGCACCAAAGAATCCAGTGTCACACGAGTGGCACAAGACCTAGTTTAAGCGCTAGGCGCCCTGTAAAGAGTCCTTATTTAACACTATGATAGGGTCAACTCAGCGCCCTGGTGCCAAAAACCGATGTTAAATATTTCCGGCCTTTTTTGGGCCGGGGATCCCGAAGGACACCCGTGCCCCCAAGAATCCGGTGTCAACTGAGTGGCACATGTCCTAGTTTGAGCGCTAGGTTCCCTGTTTAGACTCCCTATTTAACACTATCATCGAATCCTGGCGCCGAAAATCGGTGCTAATTTTGCCCCTTTTGGGGCCGGGGATCCCGAGAGGACATCCCGTTCCCCAAGAATCCGGTGTCACCTGAGTGGCACAAGTCCTAGTTTGGGCGCTAGGCGTTCTGTTTAGACTCCCTATTTAACTTTCTCATAGGGTCAACTCAGCGCTCTGGCGCGGGAAATCTGTGCTAATATTGCCCCTTTTGGGGCCAGGGATCCCGAGGGGACACCCCGTCCCCCAAGAATCCGGTGTCACCTGAGTGGCACAAGTCCTAGTTTGGGCGCTAGGCGCCCTGTTTAGACTCCATATTTAACTCTCTCATAGGGTCAACTCAGCGCTCTGGCGCCGGAAATCGGTGTTGATATTGCCCCTTTTGGGGCCGGGGATCCCGAGGGAACATATCCTAGTTTGAGCGCTAGGTTCCCTGTTTAGACTCCCTATTTAACACTATCATCGTATCAACTCAGCGCCCTGGCGCCGAAAATCGGTGCTAATATTGCCCTTTTTGGGGCCGGGGATCCCGAGAGGACATCCCGTTTCCCAAGAATCCGGTGTCACCTGAGTGGCACAAGTCCTAGTTTGGGCGCTAGGCGCCCTGTTTTGACTCCCTATTTAACTCTCTGATAGGGTCAACTCAGAGCTCTGGCGCCGGAAATCGATGCTAATATTGCCCCTTTTGGAGCCGGGGATCCCGAGGGGACACCCCGTCCCCCAAGAATCCGGTGTCACCTGAGTGGCACAAGTCCTAGTTTGGGCGCTAGGCGTTCTGTTTAGACTCCCTATTTAACTCTCTCATAGGGTCAACTCAGCGCTCTGGCGCCGGAAATCGGTGCTAATATTGCCCCTTTTGGAGCCGGGGATCCCGAGAGGACACCCCGTCCCCCAAGAATCCGGTGTCACATGAGTGGCACAAGTCCTAGTTTGGGCGCTAGGCGCCCTGTTTAGACTCCCTATTTAACTCTCTGATAGGGTCAACTCAGCGCTCTAGCGCCGGATATCGGTGCTAATATTGCCCCTTTTGGAGCCGGGGATCCCGAGGGGACACCCCGTCCCCTAAGAATCCGGTGTCACCTGAGTGGCACAAGTCCTAGTTTGGGCGCTAGGCGCTCTGTTTAGACTCCCTATTTAACTCTCTGATAGGGTCAACTCAGCGCTCTGGCGCCGAAATCGGTGTTAATATTGTCCCTTTGGGGCCGGGGATCCCGAGGGGACACCCCGTCCCCCAAGAATCCGGTGTCACCTGAGTGGCACAAGTCCTAGTTTGGGCGCTAGGCGCCATGTTTCGATTATTTTGTTTCAATCGGGATCGGAAAATACCGTTTATATACTCGATAAATGTAAACAAATTTCGTTATTGCTGAGCAGCTTATTGCTGAGTAGCTTGACTTTGGTGCAGCTTATTGCTGAGTAGCTTGCTTATTGCTGAGTAGCTTGACTTTGGTGCAGCTTATTGCTGAGTAGCTTGACTTTGGTGCGTTAGTTAGGAAAATGGAGGAATTTGACAAGCGGATATTTTATGGTCTAAGAGGACTTCTTAAGCAACAAAATGCATTTGCCATTATCAAAATACAATCTTGTAATGGGGCGGAAAGTATATCGTTTTCAGAAGTTTCTTGTGGATATGAAGTGCTGACGGAGGAACAAGGACGACCATGTTTTTTTCATTTACTAGATATCTTTAAGGACGGAATTTCTTTCTTGAAAACTATGGAGAAAGCAAGCAGTGATGACTTAAAAAACATGGAACCTCACATGAAAGAAGCTATTTTACGCCTTAATGCATTTTACAAAGCTAAAGGTGAGAAAAGAAATTAGGTAATGCAGGGCATAATATCCTTTGCACGAGGGTCCTGTAAAAGAACCCATTCCCATTACGGCATAATTTATATGAAAATTTCCCAAAATAACTGCGTAATATAGGGCTATAAAACATGAAAGATAGGATGCTTAATGATTTTGCACATATGCTGAATAAGATATCCTGACTGCTCTGTAAATGTGGTTTACTATAATGAAAACATTAATTTAATGATAAAACTTCACGTGTGTAATTAAGAAATAAACAGCAATTTAAAAAGTTCACCGGGATATGAAGTTGGTTGGTCACGTGATCAAATCCTGTGAAGCCCGAAGGGCTTCTCAGTAGATTTGATCATGCACCAACGATTTTCATATCCCGGTGAACTTTTTAACATTGCTATTTTAGTGTTTATTAATTATATTTACGTTTGAAAAAGACAAATCGTTCAGAACTGTTAAAATTACCGAGATTTTATGTTTATAATAATCCAAGCGATAAGCGCTATTCTATAGGTTCATATAAGGAAACATATTTGCAAATGTAAATATGAAAATAAAAACAAAGAACACTGTATAAAGTTTTGGTATCGAGTAATAATTTGTTTTAGGGTGCTACCGTTGTGGCGAGTGCAGCAAGAATTACACATACTTTGCATTATTGTCAACTTAGTGATATTTTGATAGTAATCAACTAACATTAAAAAATTTTCGAGAGAGAGAGAATGAATTATATCATTTCTAAGTTTGAAAAAATTCTTACAAAATACATAGACTTGCTTCCCCCTAAAACAGTTCTTTACTTTTGGAGAAAATTGATCAGTGTGTAAAATGTACATTGTAATTTGTGATTAATTTGGTTAAAAGGGTAAATACAGTATTATTTTTTCTTTTGTACCTTGTTGTTATCTGACTTTTATTTTTTTTTCCTGGTTCATATATCATGTATATTGTTCATGATTTTTTTAAAGTTTGTTTATTTTTTGCATACATACATTGTACTTCTTTGCCTCGGTCCCATTAGTTTTCCTATCTCCCATATCTGAGCACTACAGTACAGGTCATGCGGATCCCGTATTGGCCTGCGTTACCGCCACAGTATTTTTATCGTTCCCACAATACACCATCGCGGTTTTTGATCGCAGTATTGATAGCGACCGTGATGACACTGCGACGGTGCTATTTACCGTTAGTCCTGCTGTTTGTTGTTGTTACTTACTTAACGTTATACTGTACATTACAGGCAATGCGAGTCCTGTATAACCACATGAAATCTGCGACTTCAGATTTAAGCATAACAGCCACATTGTAAATGAATTGTGGTTTATATTAATATATTTACATCTACCAAGTATTATTCCCTCTTTTTTTTTTGGAGACTTATAGTTAATTCATATAGCTCTATAGAAACAGCCAGACTGATATTAATCTACACGCCCCGTTTATCGATTGGTTGAAATCTACTGCGGCTGAAACTGACAAGAAAGTGACAGGACTGAAATCTACAAGCCCCGTTTATCGATTGGTCGAGACCTACAACTACCTAAGAAAAATCACGGGCTGCACAAAATAACCATGATGATGTCAGACTCAAAGTCTCACAGGAGACGATTTGGCTGTTTCTTTTAGCTACCGTACTTATGCTGATTTTGAGGTACCGGTACATGTATTCAGCTTTGCTGAGAAACTATAGGCATTCATAAAATAAAAAATTCTTACTACCAGAGATTCCTACTCAAATTATTTGCAGCATGTGTACTTACAGTTTATTGGTTTAAGAGGGCTTGATGGTTGTGGCCATCATTAATCTGTGTAAAGATAAGTGGAATTGGAAAAACTTGTTGGTTGGAAATTACAAATGACCCTGTGCTTTTAGTTGTTGTTGACAAATGCATAATAATTGCTAAGTTTAACATTTCAAACATGTATAGAGGGTCAATGGATATTTTATCTTCAAATGTTTAATATTTTATTGAATAAAATAACATCATTTGTTAATAATTCCAGGCTGTAACAGTGTTTTCAATAAGTTTTTGAATAGAAGGAAAAATTTTTGGAACAGCAGGAAACCTTATCTCGGCGAGGGGTCTGGGGGCCGCCTCAGGCCCCCAGCGGGTCCAGGGCAGAGCCCTGGTGGGGTGCCCAGGAGGGTGGGGGGCCTAGGGGGGCAGAGCCCCCCGGCCGAAAACAAAAAAATAATCATTTTTGAAGGTACTCTTCCTGCTTCTAAGGCCATCAAAAAGTATAAGTTTTATCAAATGTCTACCGCTAGCAACTGCTTAATTTTACCTTAAATAGTGCCATTTTAAAGACTATTTTTTCTCTATTCACCAATTTGTAAAACAAATTCTTAAACATTTTTAGCTCACCTGAGCTGAAAGCTCAAGTGAGCTTTTCTGATCAAAATTTGTCCGTTGTCTGTCGTCGTTGGCGTCGGCGTTGGCGTTGTAAACTTTTCACATTTTCATCTTCTTCTCCAGAACCACTGGGCAGATTTCAACCAAACTTGGCACAAAGCATCACTGGGTGAAGGGGATTCAAGTTTGTTCAAATGAAGGGCCACACCCTCTTTAAAGGGGAGATAATTTAGAATTATTGAAAATTTGTTCGTATTTTTCAAAAATCTTCTTTTCAAAAACTATAAGGCCAGAAAAGCTGAAACTTGTATGGAAGCATCCTCAGGTAGTGTAGATTCAAGTTTGTTCAAATGATGGTCCCCCGGGGTATGGTGGGGCCACAATGGGGATGAATTTTTACAAAGGAATATATCGAGAAAATCTTTAAAAATCTTCTTCTTAAAAACTATTAGGCCAGGAAAGCTCAAATTGGAGTGGAAGCATCCTCAGATAGTTCAAAGAGATTAACTGATTTATGCATAAGGTGAACTCCTGACGAGGCTGGCCTTATTACAATTTTGAAATGACATGTGCTATTAATACTTCCGAAACACTCTTAACTAGCTATGACATATAAGCAATTGACCAAATGCTTCATTAAGAGTGTCGGGTTCTAATAAGTTTAAGACATGTCTGGATGTTAGGATGCCATCGTTTTTTTGCACAGCCAACTATAAACCTCGGACTAATACTTGGGCTCCAGAAAGGTGTTCTAAATTTAAAAAAAGAAATAGGATATGCTTCGAACTAGAATGTTACAAGGAACTTTTGTTCAGTGGCCCATGGGCCTCTTGTTTTCTTACAGGTTAATCACTGGCTTAGTTTTGTGGTACTATTCAGGGCTAGGGTTAGCGTTGCGCTACCATGTTCTTTTCGCTATTTAAGTTCTTTTAAAAATCAGTTATTAATAATAAGCAATTTAAAACAAATGATTTAAACACAATTCATTTAAATCAAACAACTCACAAAAATTTCGTTTCACCTTTCAGTTTATTTTTTTGAACACCTAAGCGTTCCTATCGAAACCAGGTTTGTTGTGAACATGTGCACTTGTTACCTATTTTCTCAGACATCCCTTTAGGGCCAAAAAAATAATCAAATCACCCATAACATCCTGCATACCTCTGTTGTTTTCTCTCGGTAACTCTATAATCACCAAAATGTATCGTATATCAATTTACTAAAAATAAAGTAAGTTGTTGACAATTGCGTTGGCTTTGCCAGTGGCTTTACACATCGATAATTTACACAATTTTTTAAGCAGATTTTTTTATTAGTCCTACTGGACTGATTAGACAGAAATTTTTTTAGTCCGACTCAAAATCAATTAGTCTGTGACTAATGGACTTAGGTCAATGTCAAACCCTGCTAGCCACCTTGTTTTAGTTTATCTATGAAAACATTCACCCAATGGCATAAAACATATCTTGAAAGTTAACAAATATGGGAAATGTAAGCCTTTCCTCAGAATGATCAGCAAGTCCAATTGTTTGTTACCAAGTTGTTTATTAATCAGCGTGATCGTATAGTAAATTGAAGCAGCCCAAATCAAAGACTCTATCTAACATCATTTTACATGAGTATATATAACATTTTACTTATAATTGACAGTTCTGACCAGTCCAGCCCATCTATAATGATCATGAGTGAACATTTAGTGTCAAAATTCCAGAGTTAAATTTTATTTCTAAATAAAGTAACAAAACTGTCAAAACTGTCAGAAAGAATATTGTGATGCGGGGTTTGAGTCTCAGAATCTGAGTCTCTGAGTCCCCCATCAGGGTATGAGGCATCATTTACTCATAATACATTCATTCATACATGGCTTTAAGGTTACAAAGGTTAAATAGATGAACAAGCATTATAAGACTAACTTGCAATATTAGGGCCTTCATTACAGACACAGGATCGCGAAATATGACAATTTGTTGATAACTTGTTTATATATTTTCAGTTTGTATTTTACTGTGTCAGAATTAATTAACCTCATTTATGACAACGAGTATTGGGATGCAGTATTTGGGTATCCCGCCCTAATATGACGCGTCACTTGCTTACAATATTAAAATATCCAATATAAAGTATACATGAGTTCATAGTTTAAAAGGTAGCAAATGTTATATAGAATATGCAATACATGACTCAGTATAGAGTACCAGAGCTATTGATGCAGACACAGAATCACCAAATATGACACTTATTTATAAACTCTCAATTTGGATATTATGATGCCCGTATAATGCACCTGGTTTCATAACATCATTTAGGAATACTACGCAGTGCTACAATAGTCACAGAGTTCGTTCTGTTAGTTATCATTACCACAATTAATTGCGCAGTATCTAGGTATACATAAGTATCATAGTGACCAATATGTAATACTAGCAATTCAAGGTCATAGCATGGCTATCTGTTTACAGAAAATTATTTTCAATGAGAGCCTTGTACCTTTTCAATCTCGGGTCATGCACTCTATTATGATCTTTGAGTTTTTCACTAAAATTATAGGTTTCACCAAGTCCTTTTTGAAAGAAAGGCAGGGAGGTGGTCTTCATTACAATATTATAATTTTTCTACTTCAGAATGAAACTTATTTAAATGCATATATGGGCTATGGTACTCAGGTGACTATTAAAGCCTATTGGCCTCTTGTTTGTAGACAGTGTTTCATGTAAACTGTGTTACAGTAGCATTTTGTGCAAACAGTGTAGCATTTCGTGTAAACTGTGCAGTGTTTGTTCAAATGGTGTACCATTTGTGAGGCCTACATGTAGAGTAGTACATAGCACATTTCAGAGTCAATAAATAAACTTAACAAAAAAAAACCCAACTTTATTATTTGTAGAGTATAACGAAACCTGTCTGAAAAAAGTCTTTGACATGAAACTGAAGAGTGAAGAAATGGCAGTTACAGAGACGGATATAAGCATAACACTTGCGGAGCACTTGCTAGGAAAGTTAGCTCCTGGAGAGTCCTACAAAATTGATAATAAAGCAAGGGGAAAGAGGAGCTGTAGGTGTGGATGTAAAGGGACGCCTGTATTTGATGGAACAGGAATAGGTAAGAAAAACAGTTATAAAGGTACTTTTTTTTATTGAAAAGAACTTCTAAACATGCTAAATGAGAATTAAGATGTGTAATAGTCATGCACCATGGCAATTGGGACAAGACGATGGTGTCTGACAAGTGATATATTTTTCAATACTATAATTAAGTTTTTAGCTCGCCTGAACCGAAGTTTCAAGTCTGTTGTCCGTCGTCTGTCTGTCTGTAAACTTTTTACATTTTTTACTTCTTATCTAAAACCACTAGACCAAATTTAACCAAACTAAGTACAAAGCATCCTTATAGGAAAAGGATTTTAAATTGTTAAAAAAGGGCAGATTTTATTGTAAAAGGGAGATAATTGCGATACAGTGAAAATAGGGTGCATGTCTTAAAAAATCTTCTTAAGAACCACCACTTCTAAGTCATAAAATTACTGACATTCCCATTTTTCACTGATAAACTTGGACATTTACTGACAATGTACTGACATTACTGATAAACTTAGAAAAGTACTGACGTTTTTACTGACGGTACTGATAAACTTTGAGAAGTACTGACACTTTTTACTGACAGTCCTGAAAAACTTAGAGAAGTACTGACAAGTACTTTTATAAGTGCTGACCCCTTGCTCTTACTCTTAATGAATGAAATTTTACCTGATCTTTTATCTTTTATGTCATTTTTCACCAATAATTAAACTACTTGTTTACAGTGTAAAGTTTATATAGACTGATATTAATTTTGAGGTATTAGCTGGGTCTGTTATATTTAATTTGATTAGAAAATTTGTCATAATTAAAAAAAAAAGTGTAATATGGGGCTTATCTGTTACACATAGAATTGTGTTGTACAAATAGGAAGAGGATGGAATTGGAGTTGGAAGTTTGCAAATGACTCAGAATGCCCATATTTAGACGTAAAACATATCTATGTTTAAATTCAATATGTTTTGCCATATGCAGCGCATTGCATGTAAAAAAATCATTTCTATATAAAATTTGTTGCAGGATACAACGTAAGGCTAGTTAATGGTAGTTAGATCTACCTCGCTAAAAAAAAAAAAACTATTAGAAGCTGCATGGTGATGGTGACATGGTAAAGTCGTGTTAATTTTATACCAACATTGGTACAGTTTGTTGGACAGGAGAGAGAGAGAGAGAGAGTTTGCATAGTTTTTTAATTAAATTTTCTAATAGTTTACCCGGGCATTAATTTCCTAATAAGTTACCAATTCTTTATCATTCCGCAGCCTTGGTAAGGACATACGCGCTATATATGTAAATATAGTACACATGTAGGAGTTTATATGGATACAGAGAGAGAGAGAGAGAGAGAGAGAGAAAGGTTGCATTGATTTTTGATTTTGAATTTAAAGTAATTAATAGTTTACCCGGAAATTGATTTCTCAATAAGTTAACATGCAATCCTAATTAATTTTCATAACTCATAATTATTTAGATTAACTTGGAGCGGTCAAATTAATCTTTAAACCCATCAATGTTTTATTTTACACCAGATCAATTGATCAAAGAACTTAAAACACGTTTTACAACTGGCTGATTGAAGTTAGAGTTTTCAGAGTTTTGACATTTTTTTTTCACTCAGTCAGTGGTTATATAATAGCTACTTTCTTGACAATTGGCAGTGCACAGTAGCGAGACTGGGAACAATGAGGTGACAGACACGTGTACTTGTATAATATACACACGTCCTAAGATCTGAATGCTCGGTAATGCCAAACAATGATGCAATATGTTGTTTTAAAACCCCTTAATACTTTTTTCCCAGTCTGTCAAGTAAAGAAAACAGAAATTGAAAATTTTGATTTATCAGTTCTAAGAATTTCAAACATAAAAAGGAAGAGTTTTAAATTCGGATCGTTATTTGACACAGTGATATGAATTCAAACTTAATTGCTCTCTTATATTTTTCATTGTTCAAATCAAATTTAAATAAATGTATGATATTGTTTTCTAATCTTAAACCTGAAACATTGTTTTAAAATCATGCATGTGTGTATTTACGTTACCAGTTACTGGCATTTGTATACATGCATTAAACATTTATGAATTGTGTATCATTGCTGTATGAAGACAACTCTATACAATAATGCATATGAATTACTAAACTGGACAATGCACATTGATAAAAGTTAAAAGTGTCAAAGGACCGGACTAATCCCCCCTTCCGAAAAAAAATCAATTCTCTCTCTATCTCTCTCTCTCATTATTTATCAGAAAAAAACAATGGCTGACAGCAAATATCATCAATTGCATTTTACATGATTTAGATATTAACTAATCTACTTCCTGCTAAATAGAATCAACATTCATTTTATTTAGACTATGTATTCTATGCATCATTACACCAGGCAAAACAGTCAAAATATAGGTGATCATTTCGATCGGTGTGTGATTATCTGCACGTGCTAATCATGTTGTGTTATTATGCGCTTTAACTCAGGCAGGTTACATGGCACAGAACGTTGTAGATTTCCCGCACTCGTCCTCCACCTATTTTTGATTTTACAAATCATAAAACACGGTCATTTGTTTAAATACATGTACATGTAATAGTACTGTGAAGTTTGTGAAATTACAATGCAAGCATCCTAAGATGATGAGGTAGATTTTCAATTGTTAAAATTTTTATCCCTGGACTAATATGGGGTCCCAAGTTAAGTTTAACATAGAAATATATTGGTTAGATGTTTAAAAAAACTAGTATAAAATAATACAAGGAACTGTTGTTCAGGTAAGCAATGTGACCCACGGGCCTCTTGGAATTGGTGTTTATTTAATATTTATTTAAACCTTAATTTAAGGTTTTCCTTCTGCAGCAGAAGATCCTTATATTATTATATTGCTTATATTTCACTTTTATTAGCCCCTCTGAGCCAAAGGCTAAAGTGAGCTTTTCTGATGACATATTGTCCGCTTACACTTGCATTGTATGTTTTCTATTTTGTAGTGCAATAAAAATAAATAAATATATGCCATGAATAAATAAATTTTGGAGTGCCAAAATAACCACTTGCATGTACAAGAAAATATTATTTCTTTTTATTCCAGAATAAATATGTAAAATTATTTAACAAATTAATTTAATGAATAGAATTCCTTGCATTGTCCTAAGAGTGATAATACATGTACATGCACATTATTAGCTCACCTGAGCTGAAAGCTCAAGTGAGCTTTTCTGATCACATTTTGTCCATTGTCTGGCTGTCCGTCTGTCTTTCCGTCTAAACTTTTTACATTTTGAACTTCTTCTCAAAAACCACTTGGCCAATTTCAACCAAATTTGGCACAAAGCATCTCTATGGTAAGGTGAATATAAATTGCAAAAATGAAAGGCCATTTTTTATTCAAAGCGAAAAAAACATCGAAACTTCAAAAAAGGTGGATGCATTTTTAAAAATCTTCTTCTCAAGAACAACTGAGTCAAATTCAACGTAAATTAGCATAAATCATCCTTATAGAAAGGAAAATATAAATTGCAAAAATTAAGGGTTAATTTTGTTCCAAATTTGAGTTGAGTTGTTGAGCTGAAATTGATCAGCCAGAAAAGCTCTACTTGTGTGGAAGTATCTTTAGGTAGTGTAGATTCAAGTTTGTTCAAATCATAATTCCCAGTGGTAGGATGGGGCCACAATGGGGGGGGGAGTTTGAAATTTTACAAAGGAATATATAGAGAAATATCAGAAACCGTTGTTTAGCGAAGATGATATGAGGATATATGAGGGGTTTAGTGCATGCCTTTGTATTTTCTCGCTTAACTCTGTATTTTACTGCAGTCAAGCGGTAATAATCTATAATCCCTCTAAAGATGGTCATTAAATTAAAGCTACGACTCCACTGCTATCGCAACATTTTCCCGCCGAGGTATAAAAACTTTGGTAAACATTGTCAACAACGCACGTACCACTTCAGTCCCAATAAATGAAGACTTTGGCCGATGGAAATTTGGAAGATGGAAATACAGAGGGTTCCACTTTATCTGATAGGGGTTAATCAAATAATTCAGTTAATTTGTTATAATATTAAAACATCAAACCATTTTTAGCTCACCTGAGCTGAAAGCTCAAGTGAGCTTTTCTGATCAAAATTTGTCCGTTGTCTGTCGTTGGCGTTGTGGTTGTCGTTGTAAACTTTTCACATTTACATCTTCTTCTCCAGAACCACTGGGCAGATTTCAACCAAACTTGGCACAAAGCAACACTGGGTGAAGGGGATTCAAGTTTGTTCAAATGAAGGGCCACACCCTCTTTAAAGGGGAGATAATTTAGAATTATTGAAAATTTGTTCGTATTTTTCAAAAATCTTCTTTTCAAAAACTAATAGCCTGAGGCCAGAAAAGCTGTAACTTGTATGGAAGCATCCTCAGGTAGTGTAGATTCAAGTTTGTTCAAATCATGGTCCCCCGGGGTATGGTGGGGCCACAATTGGGGGATGGATTTTTACAAAAGAATGTATAGAGAAAATCTTTAAAAATCTTCTTCTCAAAAACTATTTGGCCAGAAAAGCTGTAACTTGTATGGAAGCATCCTTAGGTAGTGTAGATTCAAGTTTATTTAAATCATGGTCCCCAGGGGTAGGGTGGGGCCACAATGGGGGGATGAATTTTTACATATTAATATTACTCTTGTTATATACAAAACTAAATAATTATTTACATGTAAAACTGTAACAATTGCAATCACTTTTAGGTCATGAAAAAGTTTGGCATGGATTCATTGATATTGTCTTCTCCTCACATCTGGGAATTCCTTCCATGGCAAATACTGTGATGGATATTGAAGAAAATATTTCCAAAAAAAGAAAAGTTGATGGACAGGATGGTAAGGATAATAAAATTTATTTAATTCCATTGAAATTTATTTTGTCTTATACATTGACAAAAAGCAGGGACGTATATACTAACGGGACAGGCAACTTCTACATTCGCCATGTTTACTTCACAAACTATTACACGAGCCTTCATAAGTTTTTAAAACTCTGTTTAATCACAATAAAATATGCTGATTTTATTTGATTATTGATTTCTTGTTAAAAGGGATAGCTTTTTCATACATTTTTTATCATAAGTAGTGAATTTATTTAGATATAAAGAAAATAAACATCAATTTTTACGTAAACTCGGAAATGGGTCAAAAACGGGTCTCGGGGTTTTGAGAACTCCGTCATAATTATGACCAGATCAGGGTTATTAAGTACAAATAACAATTCTAGAATAATTTCAAAATAGTTTTTTAAAGGTTTTATATCTATATATCAGGTAACATCATAGATATATGAAGTTAAAAATGACCTATGTAATCACGTACTGCATGATTTCGGCGAGACTTGAGAGAGTTGCCTATCCTGTTAGTATATACGTCCCTGCATAAAAACAAGAAACAAATTATGTACATGTATGCAAAACTATGCAAATATTATCTGGGGTTGATCATGGTTAATTGCCCCTGAAGGACAGGTATTGCCTAATGCATTGCAGATGTATGTGCAACAGGGTTGTGGTTAACAGTTAACACTTTAGGGGCCATGTGAGCCCTGCCTTTTCAAACTTTATTGGCCTATATCATGATTAGAGGGCTCAATAAAAAATGGATAGTACAACTTTTTTAGGGATCGCATTCAAATTAAGAATTGCTAATCCATTAATTGCAAGACATTCCAACAGATTAATCAAATCAAAGTATATATGCATTTTCCTTACTTTTTTTTTATCTCAAGTGAGCTTTTTCTGATCACATTTTATTCGTTGTCCGTCTGTCTGTCCTCCCGTCTGTAAACTAATAAACTTTTAACTTCTTCTTTAAAACCACTTGGCCAATACCAACTAAATTATGGCACAAAACATCCTTATGGAAAGGTGAATATAAATTGCAGAAATTTATGTTCAAAGCAACTGTTAAAAAAAAGGAGGGGGGGGGGGATTTTAAAAAATCTAAAGAACTACTTGCTGAGTCAAATTCAACATAATTTAGCATAAATAATCCTAATGGAAAGGAAAATGTTTATTGCAAAAATTAAGGCTAATTCTTTTCCAAATTTGAGTTATTTACGAAAAGAATAAAGCGAGGGGTCAATTTTGGTCGATTTTACAACTTTGGGTTTGGTATTTCTTATCTCAAAAATGAGGTTCTTGTTTGAAGCAGCCATGTAGACGCTTAATAAATAGGTCAATCTGACAAAGATGAATTTGTTTGTTGTGCAACAGTTTACATGTGAAGGAAATCTTTGAAACAAGCAATTTTATACCGTATATACTCGCCTATAAGTCGGATTTTTGGGAGTAGAAAATTGAGTTAAAAGTGGGGGGTCCGACTTATAGGCGAGACATAGTAAGAATCTGTTTTCATTAAAAGAAAATTCAAGCAGTCAATTTTTCACACCTGAGGTGATAATAGCTATAGGGGTCATGCCACCTAAAACAACACTAGCAAACACCGCAGGGTAAGGGGCTAATTACCAACCTTATCAGTCAGTAAGGAAATAAATCACTATCACTATCATCTAATTTTCAAAAGGACTCTATTTAAATACCTGGTAGTTTTGAAGCTATTACCAACTTGTTAGTGTTTTAAAAAATAGTGACATTTAAAATCAAAAGTTATTAACATCAAAGACCCATGATAGAAATAGAGTCTAGAAGCAATTATGGGGTGAAACAAGGACAATTTCTTGAAAACTCAAACTTGTATGATAAAATGTGGTTATTTTATTGAGAGTATCTGTACATTAATTGTCCTGAAAAAGTGACCCGACTAATAAGGGAGTCAACAGCAAAATCTTCAAATTAAAGCTGGAAAAAGGCAACCGACTTATAGGCGAACCATACTTATAGGCGAGTATATACGGTATATTTGAGCTGATTTTGTGAAGTAAATCTTGACACTTGACACTGATAATGAGTTGATGAAAAATAATTGGGTGTGTAGTTTAAAGTCTTCTGAGATTTTATGAGATAATTGATTATAACACCTGTTTTGTGTTGTTTATAAATATATCTACATGTACTTATATACTTCATTACAAAGTTATTAATGGCCAGTCTAACGCTTAACATGTACAGCAATTTGCCAAAAATACGCACTTTTTTACAAGAAAATGTCTTTGAGAGAATTAAACGGGTGCCTATTATATATCCAAATGGAATTTTTACACCTTTTTAAGAGGTTAAACATTGGCTATCGTTGTTCAGTACATAGCCTTTGTACAGAAATGCTACAGTACTTCTGTTTGCTTACCGCATTTAATCAATTACCGGTATTGAAAATCATTGTTTGGGCATCCTTAGCAGAAAATGCTTTGCTCTTAACATGCTTAATCCCTTGATAAATAAATTAAAACGGCCATTTAAAATTAATATAAACTGTCTATTCAGCAATCCGAGCTGTGCATTCACCCTCTCTGTGTACGCCGCCATTACGGATGCTATTAATAAATCTGTGCAATAGTATACTCTGTGTTTTTTTCCATTAATTTGAAACCTGGAATAAGAGGCCACCTGTCTTAAGCGGCCAGTTTGTCATTGTCCCACAAGTGGCCGCTGAAAACAGCTGCGACTGTACTATAAAATACTATTCAATTTATTGGTAATTCGGTATTATCTCTGCTAATGGTTCATAAATACAAAGTGTTTTGTTAAGATGTTCTGCCTTTCCAATCTAAACAGAGATTATTTCGCTGATAGAAATATGTAGTTATATATATTCATTTTGAAAAATAAATTGCTCTTTCTTTGTTTTAGTGCATAAGGGTAAAACGTTAATGAATTTTGTAAATTGCATCAAATGATCAATGTGTGGTTAATACTACCCGTGTGATAAACCTTTGCTTTATCAAATGGGTGATGCTTTATCAAACACTTCCGGTCCGAACTCTTTTTGACACAGCCCCTTGCTTCAACGCTTCAGTGATCTATTTTTGAAGATTTGTTAGTTTTTCAACATAACTATATCTACTACCAAAGATTGATATCAAATGGATTTTGTCAAAGATTTAAAATACAAATATGAAGGAAAACAAATAAATGTGTAGCATAGGCGTCAAAACCGGGAGGGGGGGCTGAGCCCCCTTCATCCCCCCTACTTTTTTTGGCAAAGTTATACATAACCGTAACCAAAGACCTTTTTATTGCTTGTCAAGATTTTTGATAAGTTTTTTTGATAATGATCACGAATAATTCATGATTTTCCCTTGAATAATTCATGAATTATATTCATGAAATGTTCATGAAAAGTTCATGAGGATCCCATGAACTTATTATTGGACATTTTAAAGTCATGAATTTTTGTTCATAAAAAAAGTTTCATGAATAATTCATGAACGGTTTTATTCATGAAGCTTCATCATTTGATGAATGTCCAATAATAAGTTCATAGGATCCTCATGAACTTTTCATGAATAAGTTTAATGAATCTTCATGAACTGTTTATGAATAAGATAATGAATTTGCTTTATGAATAATTCATAAATAAAATTTATGAACTATTCATGAAAATTCTTACCTTTTACATTTTGTATATAAAAAGGTAAAATCTCATATAAAAATGACTATAAAATACTTTATTATAACTGAAGAATTATAATGAGACAATATCTAATGTATCACATAAATTCTTATGTACTGACTATCACTTTAAATAATAAGAAAGTTTAATAAAATTTGCAAAACAACAGGTAACGATATCAATACTGAACTCATTAGGCCATCATTAAAAATATCTTTGTTTCCCCTAACCCGACCCTAAATTTTGAAGTTGGGTAGGTAGGTAGGTAAATAATTTTTTTTTTCTGCCAGGACAAAATATAAAATACATTATAAATTCAAAATTAAAAAATTAATCAATTCTTTAATTAATTACAAGACTAAAAAAAATATGACCAGTTGTAAAACAAATTGTTATACTTGACTGTACTAATGGAATGTAAAACAAATTAATATGGAATTCACAATTTAAATTGTTTATCTTTTTAAACATGTTTGATTCAATGATAGATGTACATGAATAGATTCATTATCATTTGTATGTCGATGCACATGTTAACCTATATTTAAATATCATTTAATTGATAATGTACATACTTCAAAATATCAATTAATATTTCAAATTTGGTTTATAGAATGTCTAAAAGTATATTAAAATAATAATAATTGATTAATTTAAGGAAATGTAATAAATGTAAATATTTGTGAAGTAATATTTAATGATTCTACAATTTTATGTTTACACAAAATCACTACACTTGCAGTTAATATCCTTCTTTGACAAGGAAATAGGTTTCTATACAAAGAAATACATGTATTAACCCAAATTTGAAACATAATGCCAGGGAAGAAAAAATATTTACCTTGGTAGATAACAAAAGTTTTGTAAATTTACCCAATTTCACTTTAGTTATAGTCATTACCATAACCAACTCTTTTGTTTCTGTCGATTTGAAATTTGACGAATTCTTAAGAGAACTGTTTAAGATTTTCACAACATGAAGAGTCTTTTATTTCACATGTACCAACTTAATTTTTGGGAAAATTATTTCTCCCTTACAGAAAAGTAGTGAGAAGTTTGAGAAATCAGGGAGACTGACAGTATTTGATACGGCATAACCTACAGAAATGATTATATAATGTATACACAGCTTCAACCTTAATTAAGATTGGATTAAAATTAAGCAAGTTAATAAAAAATAAAAAAATTATCCAATCTATTAAATTAAATCTATTTGATGTATCCATACATTTTATAGATGAAATGTTTTGTAATTGTGTTAGCTAAGTTAAAAAAAATCAGTCTTTTTACTTCTGTGAATTTTGGAGGTATTAGTCCAACCATATCACCCAATTATAACCGTTATGTAAAGGATCATTTTAATTTTTAAGATGACTGAAGACAGATGCATGGTTTTATGATTATTTTAGCATTAATTTGGTACAACTTTTTACTAATTACAAGTTACCAACTAATTGATATATCAACACTAAAAGTATTAAACTTCGGTTGTAATTTTCAATTCACAGTAGGCTATATGTTGCATCACCCATATTTATATCTAGAAACGATAAGACAATCGCAAATTATTAATCACAACAGTGGTTAACTGAGGTCGTGGAAACGTCTTTTAATTAAATGATTATCTTTTTAATGTCTCTGGAGTTAATTTATACGATCGTGAACTCAAAATACAGGGCGACTTCAACTTCTATTTCGGAGGAAATTCCGGCGAAGATACCGATCATAAAGCGAGTATTTCGCTCATGTTGATGATCAAGGCTAACAAAATGATTGTAAAACGAAAAAGATGTAGGTCTTTTAAAAACGAATTTGGGTAAAATTAGGTTTCTTTAAAAAAATCTCTATTCATTGTTGTAAAAAAAATCAATTCCGTCGGCGGGTTTTAATTGGGTCGGTCGCGTTAGGGGAAACATAGATATTTTTAATTTTGGCCTTAGCTTTAAAGAAATGTTACAATATTAGAAACTGACATCTCAATATACGATGATTTGAAATATAAGTGAAATCAGAATATGGTAACTAGTTGATAAAGAAAACAAGATGAAGCTGTTTTTAAAGTTGTAAATGATACTGGCCATTTTATTAAAAAAATTTGATTATTTGCAATAGCATTTATTCAGTACTTACTGAAAGTTATGTTACATGATCACTATCTTTAGACCTGTCCATTATTCTGGTTTCTTCCGCATAATTCTGGAGTAAAATAAGTTTGTATAAATTAACTTAAATGACATCAGCATTATGCATAACTTTATCTTGTAACTGCACCGATTTAGGTATATCAAACGGGTATTTCATTATATCAATTAAGTAGTTAAACGTATAAGTTAGTCGGACAAGAATTTCACTACAAATTAAAAACCGCCATTTTGAAATGTTTGAAAAAAAACGAAAAAAAACTGAATTTTACATTTTACCTCCTTTACATAAAAGTTTATTTCGATATATACTTACTATGATATTACCTTTAATATCATTTCTTTGAACTACATCTGCTGCATTAACGTGCGAGGACCCATTATTGCCGAAAAATACACAAGTTTTCTCTATTACTCTCTTCATGTAAGCTGTCATGTAAAAATTTCAATGCAGATCTCTGCATCGTTCATTTATTTAATTTGAGTGATTATTTTTATTTTATTCTCATCAATATTGACTTACTTCTGACGAAAAATAAACTCTGTCCATGACCTTCAATTTACAGAAAGTCGAGTACCCATTATTGCCGCTCATATCTTTTCGTCATTTTTCAGTAATTAATCGGTAAAATGGTCAAGATTTTAAAAGAATCTAACAATATAAGATAAAATGTAAGAACATAACATAAACAAATTATATCATAAGCACAATTCAATCATATTACTAGTAGACTAATTGTTCTCGAACAATTAGAGGTCTTTCCACCTCGTTATTTTTTTATGTTTTGTTTCAATATAATTAATAAAACATTTTCTCTGCGTTACTTTCTAAAAAAAAAGTCAAAAACTGAAATATGCAATTTTTTTTTGTTTGACCTTGACCTTTGACCTTTATGTCATTTTGTTTGGACAAGGTAGACGCTTCCATCCCAAGTGGTCCGAAGTCTTTACGATAAATAATAATAAAGTTGGAAGTGATTTTATAGAATATTAAATCCTTTCAGGGGCAATAACTGCAAGAAGGGGGCCTCGGATCTTTTCGGTATATATAGATTAAAGAACCCTCTAAGTGTAATAAAGACATTGGTAAAAGTTCCAAGTCATTATCTCTTATGGTTTTAGTGGAGTAGCGATAACAAGCATTTCGTACAATAGGGGCAATAACTCTGTAATTATTCAAAGGTATGAGCCAAGGGGCTATATTTTAAAATGCCTTAAGATGTCCTACTACATCCATGAAAAAGTTTTACTCTACCACCCTAAACAAACGAGATCTAAAAACTCATTAATTAACAGATTTCCAAATGACCTTGACCTTTGACCTTTATGTCATTTTGTTCCGCAAAGGTAGACGCTTCCATCCCAACTGGTCCGAAGTCTCTACGATAGATAATAAAAAAGTTTGAAGTGATTTTATAGAAATTGAAATACTTTCATGGGCAATAACTAATAGAAGGGGGGCCCAGATCCTTTCGGTATGAATAGATTGAAGAACCCTCTAAGTTTACTGAAGACATTGGTAAAAGTTCCAAGTCTCTATCTCTTATGGTTTGAGAGGAGTAGCGATAACAAGCATTTCGTACACAAGGGCAATAACTTTGTAAGTTCTGGGAGTTATTAAGCAAAGGGTCGTTTGGTATCATAACTTTTTATGGTCAATAACATAAAGAAAAAATTGTTTCAATATCTCTTGAAATAAAAAAGCTGCCCCTGGAAAAAAAGAGAAGAAAAAAAATAATAATAAACTAGTAGACTAATTGTTCTCGAACAATTAGAGGTCTTTCCACCTATATTATTTTTTATGTTTTGTTTCAATATAATTAATTAAACATTTTATCTGCGTAACTGAATAAAAAAAGGTTAAAAACTTAAATATGCTATTTCTTTATGGTTTGACCTTGACCTTTGACCTTTATGTCATTTTGTTCAGACAAGGTAGACGCTTCCATCCCAAGTAGTCCGAAGTCTTTACGATAAATAATAAAAAAGTGGGAAGTGATTTTATAGAATATTGAATACTTTAAGGGGGAATAACTACTAAAAGGGGGCCTCGGATCCTTTCAGTATAAATAGATAGAAGAACCCTCTAAGTGTACTGAAGACATTAATAAAAGTTCCAAGTCTCTATCTCTAATGGTTTTAGAGGAGTAGCGATAACAAGCATTTCGTACAATAGGGGCAATAACTCTGTAATTATTCAAAGGTATGAGCCACGGGGCTAAATTTTAAAATGTCTTAAGATGTCCTACTACACCCATGAAAAAGTTTTTCTCTACAACCCTAAACAAAAAAGTTCTAAAAACTCATTAATTAACAGATTTCCAAATGACCTTGACCTTTGACCTTTATGTTATTTTGTTCGGCCAAGTCAGACGCTTCCATCCCAAGTGGTCCGAAGTCTCTATGATAAATAATAAAAAAGTTGGAAGTGATTTTATGGAAATTGAAATACTTTCAGGGGCAATAACTGATAAAAGGGGGGCTCAGATCCTTTCGGTATGTATAGACTGAAGAACCCTCTAAGTTTACTGAAGACATTGGTAAAAGTTCCAAGTCTCTATCTCTTATGGTTTCAGAGGAGTAGCGATAACAATCATTTTGTACACAAGGGCAATAACTTTGGAAGTTCTGGGAGTTATTAAGCAAAGGGTCATTTGGTACCATAACTTTTTATGATCAATAACATAAAGAAAAAATTGTTTCAATATCTCTTGAAATAAAAAAGCTGTCCCTGGAAAAAAAGAGAAGAAAAAAAATAATAACTAGTAGACTAATTGTTCTCGAACAATTAGAGGTCTTTCCACCTCATTATTGTTTTATGTTTTGTTTCAATATAATTAATAAAACATTTTCTATGCGTTACATTATAAATAAAAGTCAAAAACTTAAATATGCAAATTTTATTTTGTTTGACCTTGACCTTTGACTTTTATGTTATATTGACTAACAAAGATCAACTTTTTAATTTGAAGTAGTTTGATACCCCTACGATGTAAGGTTCAAAAGTTGTAAGTGTTTTTAACGAAGTTAAGAAACTTTCAGGGGCGATAACTGCTAGAAGGGGGCATCAGGTCCTCTCGGTATAAAAGATTGAAGGAGCCCCTAAATGTACTGAATACATTAGTAAAAGTTTCAAGTCTCTACCTCTTATGGTTTATGAGAAGTAGCGATAACAAGCATTATGTACAATAGGGGCAATAACTCTATAATTGTTTCAAGGTAGGGGCTGAAGGGTTATATTTTGAAATGTCTTAAGAAGCCCTACTATATCCATGAAAAAGATTTTGAATACAACCCTAAACAAAAGAGATCTAAAAACTCATTAATTAACAGATTTCCAAATGACCTTGACCTTTGACCTTTATATCATTTTGTTCGGACAAGGTAGACGCTTCCATCCCAAGTGGTCCGAAGTCTTTGCGATAGATAATAAAAAAGTTGGAAGTGATTTTATAGAAATTGAAATACATTCAGGGGCAATAACTACTAGAAGGGGGCCTCAGATCCTATCGGTATGAATAGATGGAAGAACCCTCTAAGTGTACTGAAGACATTGGCAAAAGTTCCAAGTCTCTATCTCTTATGGTTTTAGAGGAGTAGCGATAACAAGCTTTTCGTATACAAGGGCAATAACTTTTTAAGTTCTTGGGGTCATTAGGCACAGGGTCATTTGGTATCATAACTTTTAATGTTCAATCACATAAAGAAAAATTTGTTTCAATATCTCTTGAAATAAAAAAGTTTTCCCGTGGAAAATAGAGGAGAAAAATAATAATAAACTAGTAGACTAATTGTTCTCGAACAATTAGAGGTCTTTCCACCTTTATTATTTTTTATGGTTTGTTTCAATATAATTAATTAAACATTTTCTCTGCGTTACTTAATAAAAAAGATTAAAAACACAAATACGTTATTTTTTTTTTTTTGGTTTGACCTTGACCTTTGACCTTTATGTCATTTTGTTCGGACAAGGTAGACGCTTCCATCCCAAGTGGTCCGAAGTGTTTACGATAAATAATAAAAAAGTTGGAAGTGATTTTATAGAATATTGAATACTTTCAGGGGCAATAACTGCTAGAAGGGGGCCTCGGATTCTTTCGGTATAGATAGATTGAAGAAGCCTCTAAGTGTAATGAAGACATTGGTAAAAGTTCCAAGTCTCTAGCTCTTATGGTTTCAGAGGAGTAGCGATAACAAGCATTTCGTACAATAGGGGCAATAACACTGTAATTATTCAAAGGTATGAGCCAAGGGGCTAAATTTTAAAATGTCTTAAGATGTCCTAATACAACCAGGAAAAAGATCTTCTCTACCACCCTTAACAAAAGAGATCTAAAAACTCATTAATTAACAGATTTCTAAATGACCTTGACCTTTGACCTTTATGTCATTTTGTTTGGCCAAGGTAGATGCTCCCATCCCAAGTGGTCCGAAGTCTCTATGACAAATAATAAAAAAGTTGGAAGTGATTTTATGGAAATTGAAATACTTTCAGGGGCAATAACTATTATAAGGGGGTCTCGGATCCTTTCGGTTTTAGTAGATTTAAGAACCCTCTAAGTGTACTAAAGACATTGGTAAAAGTTCTAAGTCTCTATCTCTTATGGTTTCAGAGGAGTAGCGATAACAAGCATTTCGTACACAAGGGCAATAACTTTGTAAGTTCTGGGAGTTATTAAGCAAAGGGTCATTTGGTACCATAACTTTTTATGGTCAATAACATAAAGAAAAAATTGTTTCAATATCTCTTAAAATAAAAAAGCTGTCCCTGGAAAAAAAGAGAAGATAAAAAATAATAATAAAAAACATAAGAATAACAAAAGGTCTTTCACCTGAAAGGTGGAAAGACCTAAAAACATAAGAAATACAAAAGGTCTTTCACCTGAAAGGTGGAAAGACCTAACTAGTAGACTAATTGTTCTCGAACAATTAGAGGTCTTTCCACCTTAGTATTTTTAATAAATTGCTAGATTGCCCGATAAGATATACAAAAAAATATTAAAATTGTGATATATATTGTACCGTACTAGAATTTTTTCCCACTTACTCTGAACAAAACTGATGTGCTCGCCAAGTGAATATTCTTTACACATTGTCAAGCATATAAAGAGAGAACCTAACAATAGAAGAGCGTGTTCTAGAGGCTAGCTATCGTTGTACAATATGAATGGGTTCACTGTAAAAACAATTTCCACTTGAGTAACCACAGGACTTGATGTGATACCTGGCTGACCTAATTGAATACCTTATTGCGCAATCCAGCAAGCTATTGAAACCCTTACTATAATTCTGTATTTCAAAACATATGAAAATTTATTAATTAACAGATTTCCAAATGACCTTTACCTTTGACCTTTATATCGTTTTGTTCGGCCAAGGTAGACGCTTCCATCCCAAGTGGTTTGAAGTCTCTATGATAGATAGGAAAAGAGTTGGAAGCGATTTTATCGAAATTTCAATACTTTCAGGGGCAATAACTGCTAGAAGGGGGCCTCGGATCCTTTTGGTATGAATAGATTGAAGAACCCTCTAAGTGTACTGAAGGCATTGGTAAAATTTCCAAGTCTCTCTCTCTTATTGTTTCAGAGGAGTAGCGATAACAAGCATTTCATACAATAGGGGCAATAACTCTGTAATTATTCAAAGGTATGAGCCAAGGGGCTATATTTTAAAATGTCTTAAGATATCCTACTACATCCATGAAAAAGTTTTTCTCTACCACCCTTAACAAAAGAGACATAAAAACTCATTAATTAACAGCTTCTCAAATGACCTTGACCTTTGACCTTTATGTCATTTTGTTCGGCCAAGGTAGATGCTTCCATCCCAAGTGGTCCGAAGTCTGTATGATAAATAATAAAAAAGTTGGAAGTGATTTTATGGAAATTTAAATACTTTCAGGGGCAATAACTGCTAGAAGGGGCCTCGGATCCTTTTGGTATGAATAGATTGAAGAACCCTCTAAGTGTACTGAAGACATTGGTAAAAGTTCCAGGTCTCTATCTCTTATTGTTTCAGAGGAGTAGTGATAACAAGCATTTCGTACAATAGGGGCAATAACTCTGTAATTATTCAAAGGTATGAGCCAAGGGGCTATATTTTAAAATGTCTTAAGATGCCCTACTACATCCATGAAAATGTTTTTCTCTACCACCCTAAACAAAAGAGATCTAAAAACTCATTAATTAACAGATTTCCAAATGACCTTGACCTTTGACCTTTATGTCATTTTGTTCGGCCAAGGTAGACTCTTCCATCCCAAGTGGTCGGAAGTCTTTACGATAAATAATGAAAAAGTTGGAAGTGATTTTATAGAAATTGAAATACTTTCAGGGGCAATAACTACTATAAAAGGGCCTCAGATTTTTTCGGTATGAATAGATTGAAGAACCCTCTATGTGTACTGAAGACATTGGTAAAAGTTCCAAGTCTCTATCTCTTATGGTTTCAGATAAGTAGTGATAACAAACATTTCGTACACAAGGGCAATAACTTTGTAAGTTCTGGGAGTTATTAAGCAAAGGGTCATTTGGTACCATAACTTTTTATGGTCAATAATATAAGGAAAAAATTGTTTCAATATGTCTAGCAATAAAAAAGTTGTCCCAAGGAAAATAGAAAAGAAAAATTAGAAGAATAATAAAAAACATAAGAAATACAAAAGGTCTTTCACCTGAAAGGTGGAAAGACCTAATAACTAGTAGACTAATTGTTCTCGAACAATTAGAGGTCTTTCCACCTCATTAATTTTTATGTTTTGTTTCAGTATAATTAATTAAAAATTTTCTCTGCGTTACTTAATAAAAAAAGGTTAAAAACTTAAATATGTAATTTTTTTATTGTTTGACCTTGACCTTTGACCTTTATGTCATTTTGTTCAGACAATGTAGACGCTTCCATCCCAAGTGGTCCGAAGTCTTTACGATGAATAATAAAAAAGTTGGAAGTGATTTTATATAATATTGAATACTTTCAGGGGCAATAACTGCTAGAAGGGGGCCTCGGATCCTTTCGGTATGAATAGATTGAAGAACCCTCTAAGTGTACTGAAGACATTGGTAAAAGATCCAAGTCTCTATCTCTTATGGTTTTAGAGGAGTGGCGATAACAAGCATTTCGTACAATAGGGGCAATAACTCTGTAATTATTCAAAGGTATGAGCTAAGGGGCTTTATATTAAAATGTCTTAAGATGTCCTACTACATCCATGAAACAGTTTTTCTCTACCACTCTTAACAAAAGAGATCTAAAAGCTCATTAATTAACGGATTTCTAAATGACCTTGACCTTTGACCTTTATGTCATTTTGTTCGGCCAAAATAGACGCTTCCATCCCAAGTAGTCCGAAGTCTCTACGATAAATAATAAAAAAGTTGGAAGTGATTTTATGGAAATTCAAATACTTTCAGGGGCAATAACTATTATAAGGGGGTCTCGGATCCTTTCGGTTTTAGTAGATTAAAGAACCCTCTAAGTGTACTGAAGACATTGGTAAAAGTTCCAAGTCTCTATCTCTTATGGTTTCAGAGGAGTAGCGATAACAAGCATTTCGAACACAAGGGCAATAACTTTGTAAGTTCTGGGAGTTTCTAAGCAAAGGGTCATTTGGTGCCATAACTTTTTATGGTCAATAACATAAAGAAAAAATTATTTCAATATCTCTTGAAATAAAAAAGCTGTCCCTGGAAAAAAAGAGAAGAAAAAAAATAATAATAACTAGTAGACTAATTGTTCCCGAACAATTAGAGGTCTTTCCACCTATATTATTTTTTATGTTTTGTTTTAATATAATTAATTAAACATTTTCTCTGCGTTACTAAATAAAAAAAGGATGAAAACTTAAATATGCTTTCTTTTTTTGGTCTGACCTTTGACCTTTGACCTTTATGTCATTTTGTTCGGACAAGGTAGACGCTTCCATCCCAAGTGGTCCGAAGTTTCTACGATTAAAAATAAAAAAGTTAGAAGTGATTTTATATAAATTTAAATACTTTCAGGGGCAATAACTACTAGAAGGGGGCCTCAAATCCTTTCGGTATGAATAGATTGAAGCACCCTCTAAGTGTACTGAAGACATTGGTAAAAGATCCAAGTCACTATCTCTTATGGTTTTAGAGGAGTAGCGATAACAAGCATTTCGTACAATAGGGGCAATAACTCTGTAATAATTCAAAGGTATGAGCTGAGGGGCTATATATTAAAATGTCTTAAGATGTCCTACTAGTTTTTCTCTACCACCCTAAACAAAAGAGATATAAATACTCATTAATTAACAGATTTCCAAATGACCTTGACCTTTGACCTTTATATCATTTTGTTCGGCCAAGGTAGACGCTTCTATCCCAAGTGGTCCGAAGTCTCTACGATAAATAATAAAAAAGTTGGAAGAGATTTTATAGAAATTGAAATAGTTTCAGGGGCAATAACTACTAGAAGGGGGCCTCAGATCCTTTCGGTATGAATATTTTGAAGAACCCTCTAAATGTACTGAAGACATTGGGAAGAGTTCCAAGTCTCTATCTCTTATGGTTTCAGAGGAGTACCGATAACAATCATTTCGTACACAAGGGCAATAACTTTGTAAGTTCTGGGAGTTATTAAGCAAAGGGTCGTTTGGTATCATAACTTTTTATGGTCAATAACATAAAGAAAAAAATGTTTCGATATCTTTTGAAATAAAAAAGCTGTTCCTGGAAAAAAAGAGAAGAAAAAAAATAATAATAAAAAACATAAGAATAACAAAAGGTCTTTCACCTGAAAGGTGGAAAGACCTAATAACTAGTAGACTAATTGTTCTCGAACAATTAGAGGTCTTTCCACTTCATTATTTTTTTATGTTTTGTTTCAATATAATTATTAAAACATTTTCTCTTCATTAAATAATAACAAAAAGTGAAAGGTTCAAAAGTTGTTTGTGTTTTTAACAAAATAAAGAAACTTTCAGGGGCGATAACTGCTAGAAGGTGGACTCGGGCCCTTTCCTTATGAAAAGATTAAAGGAGCGCCTAAATGTACTCAATACATTAGTAAAAGTTTCAAGTCTCTACTTCTTATAGTTTATGAGAAGTAGCGATAACAAGCATTTTATACAATAGGGGCAATAACTCTATAATTGTTTGAATGTAGGGGCTGTTTGGTTATATTTTGAAATGACTCAAGAAGCCCTACTATATCCATGAAAAAGTTTTTCTCTACCATCCTAAACAAAAGAGATCTAAAAACTCATTAATTAACAGATTTCCAAATGACCTTGACCTTTGACCTTTATGTCCTTTTGTTCGGACAAGGTAGACACTTCCATCCCAAGTGGTCCGACGTCTCTACGATTATTAATAAAAAAGTTGGAAGTGATTTTATATAAATTGAAATACTTTCAGGGGCAATAACTACTCTAAGGAGGCCTCAGATCCTTTCGGTATGCATAGATTAAAGAACCCTCTAAGTGTAATGAAGACATTGGTAAAAGTTCCAAGTCACTATCTCTTATGGTTTTAGAGGAGTAGCAATAACAAGCATTTCGTACAATAGGGGCAATAACTCTGTAATTATTCAAAGGTATGAGCCAAGGGGCTAAATTTTAAAATGTCTTAAGATGTCCTACTACATCCATGAAAAAGTTTTTCTCTACCACCCTTAACAAAAGAGATCTAAAAACTCATTAATTAACAGATTTTCAAATGACCTTGACCTTTGACCTTTATGTCATTTTGTTCGGCCAAGGTAGACGCTTCTATCCCAAGTGGTCCAAAGTCTCTACGATTAATAATAAAAAAGTTTGAAGTGATTTTATGTAAATTGAAATACTTTCAGGGGCAATAACTACTAGAAGGGGGGCTCAGATCCTTTCGGTATGATTAGATTGAAGAACCCTCTAAGTTTACTGAAGACATTGATAAAGGTTCCAAGTCTCTATCTCTTATGGTTTCAGAGGAGTAGCGTCAACAATCATTTTGTACACAAGGGCAATAACTTTGGAAGTTCTGGGAGTTATAAAGCAAAGGGTCATTTGGTACCATAACTTTTTATGATCAATAACATAAAGAAAAAAATGTTTCAATATCTCTTGAAATAAAAAAGCTGTCCCTGGAAAAAAAGAGAAGATAAAAAATAATAATAATAAAAAACATAAAGAAAACAAAAGGTCTTTCACCTGAAAGGTGGAAAGACCTAATAATAACTAGTAGACTAATTGTTCTCGAACAATTAGAGGTCTTTCCACCTCATTATTTTTTATGTTTTGTTTCAATATAATTAATAAAACATTTTCTCTACGTTACTTTATAAAAAAAAGTCAAAAACTGAAATATTTAACTTTTTTTTTGTTTGACCTTGACCTTTGACCTTTATGTCATAATGACTGGTAAAGGTCAACATTTCAATTTCAAGTGGTCTGATGGCCCTACGATGTAAGGTTCAAAAGTTGTAAGTGTTTTTAACGAAATTAAGAAACTTTCAGGGGCGATAACTGCTACAAGGGGGGCTCGGGCCCTTTCGGTATGCATAGATTGAAGGAGCCCCTAGATGTACTGAATACATTAGTAAAAGTTTTAAGTCTCTACCTCTTATGGTTTATGAGAAGTAGCGATAACAAGCATTTTGTACAATAGGGGCAATAACTCTATAATTGTTTCAATGTAGGGGCTGAAGGGTTAAATTTTGAAATGTCTTAAGAAGCCCTACTATATCCATGAAAAAGTTTTTCTCTACCACCCTTAACAAAAAAGATATAAAAACTCATTAATTAACAGATTTCCAAATGACCTTGACCTTTGACCTTTATATCATTTTGTTCGGCCAAGGTAGACGCTTCCATCCCAAGTGGTCCGACGTCTTTACAATAAATAATAAAAAAGTTGGAAGCGATTTTATAGAAATTGAAATACTTTCAGGGGCAATAACTACTATAAGGGGGCCTCAGATCCTTTCGGTATGAATTGATTGAAGAACCCTCAAAGTTTACTGAAGACATTGGTAAAAGTTCCAAGTCTCTATCTCTTATGGTTTCAGAGGAGTAGTGATAACAAGCATTTCGTACACAAGGGCAATAACTTTGTAAGCTCTGGGAGTTATTAAGCAAAGGGTCATTTGGTACCATAACTTTTTATGGTCAATAACATAAAGAAAAAATTGTTTCAATATCTCTTATAATAAAAAAGCTGTCCCTGGAAAAAAAGAGAAGAAAAAAAATAATAATAACTAGTAGACTAATTGTTCATAGAACAATTAGAAGGTCTTTACACCATTAATATTGGTCCTGTTGTTTTGTTCAAATCAATTGCAGGAAATCGGTAAAATTTAAAAAAAAAAAAAAAAAAAAAAAAAAAAAAAAAAAAAAATTAATTCTCCACCAACGGGAATCGAACCAAGAACCGTTAGGTTCGTACGACAGATCGTTACCTCTGCGCTACATTGCTTGTTACTTGAGATGGGATAAAAAATGTTGAGTTGTGTAGTGAATTTGGATGAGGATGGAAAGAAGAGATCCAGCGTTCTTCTATCCATCTCAAATTGATACCCAAAGTTGTGGAACCTTTAGAATAGATAGGCGATTAGCGATTGGTTGAGGTGACGGTATTTATTAATAAAAAATCAGTGCTGCTTGTAAACATTGTGGCCGAATAGCGTTGGCTAAGAAATGAACATGCCAGGTCAAACTCTGGTCGCGAGCGGCTATTTGAAGGTGTGGGAATGTCACGCTGGATTAAGTGTTGCGCATTCTCCTGTTGATTTGAAATGCACGTGCTTAGAAATCTATTAACTGACATGCATTTGTGGATTACAAGTACGGAAAATCTGAAATGAATCAAGGCCAGTCATGTATTTGAGCCAAGTCGGGAAATAAACAAACTGAGAGAAAATGTAAACAAAATTCATATAAAATCGGGGTCTGGGAAGGAAGAGTTATCTTTCGTTGAACTTCAACCAATATCGTCACAGGTTGCTGATAAAAATGTAAACACAGATTTTCAGTGAAATTTGAGCATGAATTTATTGGAAACAAATATGGAAGCGTTGAAATTTCGTTTCTCGGGAGGATGGTTTGATGCCGCTGGAGTGGATAACTTTCTTCAGTATGGTTCATTTCGTTTCAAATTTGGCAGGCAATTAGATTCAGGTGTAAGGAAAAATCCCATGAATTTTCGCCAAGTTCTACAGAGTTTTACTGGAGCTGGAATTTTTATTCAGAGGCGTAGTCTAAAACGCCGTCTGGAGTAAAATGGCACTCAGAGTTTCAGACTTTTAAAAAAAACTCTGACAAACGGTTTTAGCACTTTGCTAGGTGTTTTTTTTTTTTTTAAAGAAATATTGAATTTCAAGTCCAAATATCGAGGGTCAAGTTCATATAAGAATTCAATCCTTGCACAAAAGAAGGCGGGGGGGGGGGGGGGGGGCTCGGCTCTAATTGTGAATCTGATATATGTTGCATATTCTTATAGCACATCAGTTCTCAGAGGTCAAAGGTCAAGGTCACGGTCAAAGGTCAAGGTCATTGCAAGTTGTTTCGTGTCTCTACGGCTTATCGTTTTCATGTTTTTGATTTTTCGCGAAATTAAAAAAAAAAAAGCGAGGAACAGTAGTTCTCGCCGCTGGTTGCGAAACTGTTTGTCATTCGATAAAGCCAAAATCTGGGTATGCATGCTAAACCGAACATTTTGGCACCATTTTTTTTTAGGTCGAAGGTCCAGGTCATTCGTTATCCCAAAGAGCGGAAAAGGGGGTTTACGGACTAGTCGCACAAGACAGAATCTTGGAATTCGTGTCAAATGGTTCTTGGTCTCCAGGGGTCAAGGTCAAAGGTCAAGGTCAAAGGTCAAGGTCAACTTTCAGGGGATACGTCTGTGCCGAAAGGTCACACTATTAAGCAAAATGGCAGGTTTACGAATCCTAGTTGACCTTGACCTTTGACCTTGACCTTTGTTGCAGCCAAAAAGGTCTCAGAAGCCATAGCAAGTGGTTTCGTGGCTCTACCTTAAGTCGTTTCATTTTTTAAAATTTTTCATAAAAAAGTAAAAAATTTGAAAGAGAGTCGTTCTAAGAGGAGACTGCGAAACCTTTTGTCTTTCGGAGATCTGCAACTACCCTTCAGACCGACATCATCCGCGAAGGTTTGCAACTTGCAAGTGTCACGGCTTCCGAGGAGTAGCGATAACAAACTTTTAGGCGCACGCGTCAATAGTAACGAAACGTGAGGTGTTTTTAAGACGCAGGGTCAAATGCCCTCATAATTTTCCGAAAGCAGTACGACGTGAATGAAAGTGTTTCGATAAGTCGCGAAACAAAAATTTCACTTCGCTTACGGAAGAAAAATAATAATAAGAAGAATAAAAATAAACAGAACAATATCAATAGGCCTTTACACTGTGGTGTAAAGACCTAATAATAATAATAATAATAATAATAAAAAACATAAGAAATACAAAAGGTCTTTCACCTGAAAGGTGGAAAGACCTAATAATAAAAAACATAAGAAATACAAAAGGTCTTTCACCTGAAAGGTGGAAAGACCTAATAATAACTAGAGCAAAGCTCGTTGTAAAGCAACGAGTGGGTCTTCCGTTAATGTCGAAAGAAAAGCTAGATGTTCCTGTAAGAAGCAGAGCTCTAAAACCAATACCAGGAGTTTTAAAACAAAAAGATATAAAAAATCGAATAATTCTTGATACGACTTAACAAAATCCGAATGACTTTAAGTACGAATTAACAAAAACCTTAACGATTTCAAGAACGACTTGACAAAAAAAAATCCGAATGTGTTTAAGAACGACTTAACAAATATCGAATCATTCTAGGTACGAGTTAATTTAACTTTGAACTTAACACTATTTTCCTAACCAAGAATGTGGAATCAAAATTTCCGGAAAAATCAATTTTTAAACCCCTATATCTCTGTAATGCATCGTCCGATTTTAAAACGGATTTCAGATTTAAATTAAGCTTAATAAGTTAAACATTTTTGCTTCAATAATTTATAACAAATTATTTTTCAGTAAAAAGTTATTATTAAAAGACTTTGTAGCCCTCCTGGCCCCTAATTTGAGGGGCCAGCCCCTTTTTCTTGATATCAAATGAAAGGTCTTGTAAATATAAACATATTTTGTTCAACAACTGTTCACGAATTGTTAACCGTTCTAGAGATATTTGAACAACTGTGTTTTAGGGGCCGACCCTTAAACTCCTTAATGGGGCCACTAACAAAAAAGTTTTATGTATTATATTATTAAAAACATTATTTTGAGCACTTTTTCTTCTACAATGCTTTTCAAAATATTTCTCCTTTTCTAGCTATTACTGATCAGAGTTTTGGACTTCTGGCCCCTTGAAGCCCCTAATTACGTAACATATGACTTAGGTATGGTACTGTATAGATAAATAACTGTACAAAGAATATTTTTGCTTCTATAATATATAACAAATTATTTTTCAGTAAAAAGTTATTATTAATAGACTTAAGAGCCCTCTTGGCCCCTAATTTAAGGGGCCAGCCCTTTTTTCTTGATATCAAATGAAAGGTCTCGCAAATATAAACATATTTTGTTCAACAAGTGTTCAGGAATTGTTGACCGTTTTAGAGATATCAGAACTAATGTGTTTTAGGGGCCGACCCTTAAACTCCTTACTGGGGCCACCAACAATTTTTTTTTAGGTAGCATATTGTTGAGAACATTATTTTAAGCATTTTTTCTTCTACAATGCTTTTCAAAATATTTCTCCTTTTCTAGATATTAATGATCAAAGTTTTGGACTTCTGGCCCCTTGAAACCCCTAATTACGTAACATATGATTAAGGTGTGGTACTGTATAGATAAACAACTGTACAATAAACATTTTTGCTTCTATAATTGATAACAAATTATTGTTCAGTAAAGATTTATTGCAAAAAGATTTTAGAGCCCTCTTGGCCCCTAATTTGAGGGGCCAGCCCTTTTTTCTTGATATCAAATGAAAGCCCGTAGAAATTTAAACAACTTTTGCATTACATGTTTTAACAAACTATTTATACATCAAAAGATATTAGAGAAAATGTTCGAAAATTTCATGCAAAAATTTGGTCCTAATTTTCAGGTTCAGGCGAGCTTCGAGGCCTTGCGCAATTTTAATAATTGGAAGCAGGGGGGTACAACTTCAGACTTTAATCTACAATCCTGGAAAAGTTTCAAGCTTCTATCTTGATTAGTTTCGGAGGAGATGCGTGGACAAAATGACCCTTAAAAATTTACAAAATCGTCAATATCTGAAACCGGAAGTGACGTCATCATTTGAAAATTTGACAATATGTAGCACTGATGATCCTAAATCAGTCCTGAAAATTTCGTGCAAATCGGTTGAATAGTTTTTGAGAAATAACGCTCCAAAAAAGTCAGAAAAAGAAAAAAAAGAATAATAATAATAAAGAAAAAGAAACCGTAGAATAACAAGAGGGTCTTCCGTTGGAAACGGAAGACCCTAATAAAAAACATAAGAAATACAAAAGGTCTTTCACCTGAAAGGTGGAAAGACCTAAAAACATAAGAATAACAAAAGGTCTTTCACCTGAAAGGTGGAAAGACCTAATAAGCAATATTGTTTTCGATGTCCCTGCGGTCACATGCACACAAACGGAGGAACATGTGCTTCACATGTCTCGAGACAAATGATTAAAAAAATAAAGATATACATTGTTTATTTATTAAAAGCTTTTTAAAACTAAATTTTAATGTGACCAGTTAAAGAAATTATGTGTATAAAAGACAATAGCAACGCCTCTAAGTTACACCGCAGGTGCGTGGGGATAAATCTTTGATCCGCCTTAGGTTGCAGACAAAATGGTGTCTTACCAGCAAGCAGACGCTCAGTTTTCTTTCTTAAATTTTGTGTAGTAGAAATGTTATCTTGCTTATTTTCGTCAAATATCATAACACGGAGGTACATATTCTTCGAATTTGGACCTAAGCAAAAATTGCCATGTCATCAAAGTGGATTACAAGTCGAACATATAAAGACATGTGTCATCGCACGGATACAAATGAGATACGTTTTCTGGTTTTCATAGGCTTACTTTTATTATGGTGAGTTTCGAGATGTTTGAAGTATATTTTCTTCGTTCCCAACCCTTACAGTGTCTTGAAAATTGTTTTATTTATTTATTTTGGTTTGTAGCTAAAAACAACGAATATATAGCGGAAATCGACTTATTTATATAACAATCGGGAATAATGGGTACTCGGCAATAATGTGTCCTCGCACGTTATCTTCTTGAATGTTCCATAACTTAGTTATGCCATCGCTCATGTTGAAGAGTCTTGGTAAAAATGGGTAGGCAAACCCGGGCCGGAGCAAAATAAAAGCCGGGGCAGATCGAGATTTTTCAATTTACGTAAAAAATAATAAACCAATGTCATTGAAATTTTTACGATATGTTACGGACCGGTGTATCTGTATTCGCTGCAAATATTGCTGCACAAAAATGTGTATTTTGGAATTTATTGACGATTGTTGATTTTCAAATTGGTAAAATGGGTAGGCAAACCCGGGTCGACATTTTACGGGTTTGTGGACTTATTTAAGAAGAAACTTAACATTTCATATTAAATTCCGTTAAAACATATGAAATACTAGTTAGAAATTGACATTTATTAAACGGAAAGTAATAATTTCGCGATTAAAAACCTGTTTTAAGAAAAACCGGGTCATTAAAACCGGATCCGATCACCCGGGACAGACTCAAAAATTCCGAAATGAGGATGTTAGCTATCACAATATTGTGACATTGCCAATTCGCAAGGAGGTATCATCATAAGAGCCTTAATTGATAAATTTGAGAAAAGTGATTAATAATCATTTTGGGTGCTACACATTAATTTTTACTTTTTAAAATTAATAAATGAATATATTTAAGCACTATTTGTATTTAGCATAGTTTTTGAAGTTTTATTGAGAACTAATTATTTAAAAGAGTGATAATACAAATTAATTAGCATGCTGATCGAGGGTTTTATTTGTGTTTTTTTTATTATTATTATTTTGTAAACAAGTACTGTTCTTTTCGTGGTTAACACCCCCAATATCTTACAAGCACGAATATTAGGATAGAAATAAAAACAATCCGGAAATTATCTTAAACATATTCGTAGGAGTTATAGGCAAATGCACGGCACTATGGACAATTGAATAGAAAATTGTCACCCGAGTTTGTTACATCTGCGCATTTCTGATTATACCATTACATAAATCAGAAGAAAAAAAATATCCATGTGGGATAACATAAAGACACGCAACTATTACGGAATTATCACGTTTGTCCTGTGTGTTCGGATCCGGTTTTAAGGACCTGGTTTTTCTTAAAACAGGTTTTTAATCGCAGAAATATCAATTTCCATTAAAGAAATCTTTATTTTTAAAACGTATTTCATATGTTTTAACGGATTTGTACATGAATTATTAAGTTTCTTCTTAAATAAGTCCACAAACCCGTAAAATGTCGACCCGGGTTTGCCTACCCATTTTACCAACTTGGAAATCAACAATCGTCAATAAATTCCAAAATACGCATTGTTGTGCAGTAATATTTTAACAGCGAATACAAATATACCGGTCCGTAACATATCCTGAAAATTTCAATGAGATTGGCAGATTAATAACGAAGAAAATTTAAAATTCTCGATCTGCCCCGGCTTTTATTTTGCCCCGGCCCGGGTTTGCCTACGCATTTTACCAAGACTCTTCAACATGAGCGATGGCATAACTAAGTTATGGAACATTCAAGAAGATAACGTGCGAGGACCCATTATTACCAATACTCCATGTTGAAGATCCGTCTTTCATTCAAAATGCGTAATCACTGGGCGGAAGTGACGTTATAGAATCAAAACAACTCGCTGACTGTATATTCTGAGACTTTTTCATTTGGTTAAAGAGACAGTACGGCGCATCTTATTAAAAAACCGACTTGAAAACATTTTCCGATCGGGTTCGGTATTTTTGTTCTACTCATAAATGTATAAACTTTCAGAAAATTACAAATTTCTCCGTGAAATAAATCTAATTATTTCATTAAAATTAATAATTAGGTATAACCTATACATATATACATCGCCACGTGTTACAGGGTTCCACTTTCTATACCATTACGCATGCGTATTTACTATAAACAAATCAGCATGGCGAGTAAGAGACCGGGTAGGCCTGCTTACTTGAGTGAATTGGCAAAGAAAATAAGGTAATAATTGTTCAAAGTTTTTAAAATAACCACAGTTATTATTTTGTAAGCATGTATTTTGCGTGTTTATCATATGAGTTGCTACAACCTAAATTCATTTTTGTAAATGAGGCCCCTTGAGGGATAATTTGACATATTTATGTCTGTTAATTTTAAAATAAATTGAAATTGGTAAACGTTAATAAATTATCAAGAAAGTGATGATGTTTTCCGTTTAGAGAGTCCCTTTTATCTCGCATACCATGATGACCGTAGTCGGGCAAAGATATTGTAGTTTTCAGCACGTGTCAATTACTGTCAATCAAAATCCACGTGGTACAAATAAACGCTATTAGATTATTTCGGTTTGTTCGACCCTTAAATTTCCGGAAGCTCATAATTACATTAATTAGGTATGTAAAAAGGATTTTTATGTACTTCAACTGTCACAATCAACGTTATTTCGTATTTCCTAACGATACAATGGGTAAATCTGAAGTTATTCACACATGTGTTTTCAGCTGTACTGTCGCTTTAAATAATTTTTTAAACATATGTTAATAATAATTAAAGAAAACCTTTTCATAAAACTAAATTTAAGGTGCTAAAGTTTTCATTATTATATATTCATAGATTGAATAAACGTACGATTTAATATTGTTCAGTTTACACAAGTTGTGTAGGTTAAATATTAACCCCCTCCGTTTTTTAACCCCCTAAGGTTTTGGAACTTAAAAAATAATTTACACTCAATTAAATATTCTTTCAGACTTTATTTCTATAATTTTGCATTAATGTTATAAAGTAATATTTTCATTATTGCTTAACATTAAGTTTATGACATATTGAAGTTCAGTGTGTTTTTGCAACGGAGGCGCATCGACATGAGACCTCATAAACAATGGCGGACTCTTCGAAAGTCGGAGCGTAGTTGTCGGAGTTTTAACAGCTAATCATAAATGCATTGTAGGAAGTTTCTCAAGGGAATATTTGCGTAACGGATTTGTAACTTCTTAGAATGAATTGCTTTGAAATGTGTGCAACAGTGATGCCTTATAGAAATAAACCGCAAAGGTTCTAAAATCGACGGGGTCCAAATTTCAACTGAATATGCTCGGTACATTTCCCCCGTCGTTCTGCCAGGAACAGACGCACTTGTGTGTATATATGCTTCTATGAAAGACTGACAACCGATCACGTCTTTATTAAACTTGATATACTTCAAACAAGTTAGAAATCAATGTTTACTACATCTCTTTACCAAGAAACACGCAAATTTTAAAATTATTTTATTTCACTTTTTCAGTTTGGTTAAAACCACTAGTTTACAAGATTTTTATCATCATAAAACAATCATAATGTATCATCTGCAAAGACTGATTATTCACTGATAAATTATGTCAGTTTTTGGATATAAATTTAACAATGAAGAAATTATGCGTCAAGATCTAGTATGGCCATTTGATCATGATGTCTGAAACCTTTGTTTTCGTCAATTAATTTACATGTTTCTTGACATACACAAAGTTGCGAATGCTCGTTAGTTTGAATTGACTCGAACGAGGAACAGTTGTTGATGTTTTATAAAACAACACCAGCCTAATGATTCGAAATTGGAAATAGTGAATAAGGATGCTTACTGGTGGTGGAATAAAAGTCTTGAGAAACATTATTTCGGTAAGTTCTTCTATATAACACAACCAAAGCGTTCTGTTTTCATCGCGTCGTCAGGATGAACTTGATAGCTAACGTGATTTGCAGTTTTACAAACTACACAGTGGCGTCTGAAACAAATTGAAAGTGGGAGAGAGGGGGTGGGCTTACCCCTGCGAGATGAAATGCATGACTTTAAGAACTTTAATGAACCGTTCATGAAGTTTCATGATGTATTCATGACTGGTTCATAACTGGTTCATAAAGGTGGTTCATCAATTTTATTCATGAATATATTACAGGAAATACCTGGTAATTCAATGGTTCTAAATATTGAACATTCATGAATTTTCATGAAGATCTAATTTATATAATTTCAAATACTTTTATAAATAACATTAAGTTTGTCAAAACAATATGTTTTAAAAAATTTTATACATCTCGAAATATTATTAAAATACAGTCTTCATGAACATTCATGAATATTCAAACACCTATATAAATGTGGCATCTTTTTTAAAAAAGAAAGATGCGATGTATTATAGTGTCATTATTTAATTCTCAACAAACTTGATTATTCAAGTCTTCTGATCAGTATTTCTATTTAATCAAAAGATTAAACTCTAAGAAAAATTATTTAGAGCTAAAAAATTATTTCAAGGTTTATTTCAGTGAAACTTTACACTAAAACAGGTAGATTTATCTTCGAAATGACGTACTAAATTGTATTGCGCAAGGTCACAATAACCGCATAGCACAATGTTGCATCATCGTTTTTTAACTTTGAAAAAATATCAATTCGGGTCATGAAGGGACTGTCTCAAAAGCTTCATAATATAAATCAAATTGTATGAGATAAATAGAACATCTATAATTGTGTGATTTTATATTTGCTTTATCCAACTCGTTGAAATGGTTATATTCACTCGGCAAGCCTCGCGAATATATACACCATTTCAACTCGTTGGATAAAGCAAATATAAAATCACACAATATAGATATCCTCTATATATATCATCACATATTAATATAAAAAAAATGGTTATTGTATGTAACTATATTGAAAACGTGACAGAGGGCTAGACTTGCTGAACCCTCGTGACGTTTTCGACCCGAGCTCAAATATAGGTTATACTTCAAGACATTTATGTTTATTCTACAATATATTATCAATTTTACACCTCAAACGAACTGTTTTTTGACAAATCTGCAGTTGAAACCATAACGCCATGGGGTCAACCAAGCAAAAGGATGACGTCACAATGCAAATGAAACGCTGCGCTAAAGAGTGCGTACTCTAATTGTATTCGGCTCGTTAAGTTGAATGTGAATAAAAACATGACCCAGACCAAGCTCTGTATCTTGCTTATAATTCTATGATTGACGTTGATCATTTGAAATGTCTTGCTAAACATTAAATACTTGTACAGTAAAATTAAAAGGATGATATAATGCTATAACTGTAACTTTCTGGTGCCCCTTCTTGTACGATGAATTATATGATGTCTATCTACCCCATTTTGATAGTTTTTCAAAGACAAGTAAATAAAAACGTCTTAAACAGTTTCCATAGTTCTGACACATTATTTTTATGAGGATAAATGCATTATGACAATCGTTGTTCTTAAGGAAATATTGCAGCGGAATATTCACTGTTAACTTTCACTTCCCTTTATTTTAGTCTGTGAGTCCACCAAAAATTGGGAAGGTCCACCAATTGTTCAGGACCAGGTGGACCGTCGGTCTACTAAAATTTTAAACTTTTATTATGAAAATCAAATTATTAATGAATTATTAATGCAAATTCTTACATTGAAATTGACAACCAAAAATGAATAAATGAAGTTTTGTGATCGCGGTAACTTCACCAGAATTTCCTCATAAAAAGAAGTTGAAGTTATTCTGTCCTCTGAGTTCATGATTGTGTAAATTATCTTCATTGGCAATAAAATGATAGTTGATTAATAAAAAGACATTTTTAATACAAAATAAAAACTAAAACAATTATAATTTAACCAGTTGGCTATCCTCTACATAACGGCGCTAAGTGGGTCATTGGGTTGGACTAATACCCAATACACTAAAGTAAACTGGTAAATTTGTCACTTAGCTTACAAAATGATGATATATTTCCTTTTTTAGAGATATAAATACATTAAGTAAATCAAATTTCAAATTAGATTAGCTTTTTATTTTTTCAAAAATAGTTTGATTTTTTATAAGCTGTTGTGGACATGCTTATAATCCAATTTACATGTATTTTAAGTATAGTCTGTCCCAAGATATTTAACAATATTTTAAATTTATATCATTGTTAACTTAATAAATAAAATGGAGTCTCTCTGGTATAATTCTCAAACTTCTTTCTATATTTTTTCCGTTTGGGAGAAGTGAAACCTTCCTACAAAAAATTGTGACCAAGTAAAAATATTTTGAATATATTACCATGTTTTGCTAGTGGAAATGATGATGATGTAGAAAAATGAAATAAATTCAGTAAAGTAGAAGATTACACATGTTTGTGTTCAAATTAATTGCATTTAATAAGCGTGAATAGCATGGAGTAAATTAATTCAACAAAAATTCCAACATTAATGAAGGTCCACCAGAATTTGTGAAGGTCCACCAAAAATTCTTGACCAGTGGACCTGCGGTCCACCAAAGTAAAAAAGTGTCAAACCCTGAAACCCTTGCATGCATGTTAATCAAACTTCGTTCACTTTTTAAGCATGGTAAAAGGACAAACTCTATTCATTTTCAAGTAATTCTGTTAAATATTTATTAAAATATTGTTAATTACAACACTTAAAATCGAAATGTTATGTACGACTTGACAATTGATATTTACGGTTCGCGAAAGTAAACATTTCAAATTTACAATTTGATACTTTGTTGGAATTAGCCCTTGTGAAGGTAAGAAACAAACGTTTTTTAGAAATGGGGAGTTAAAGGATTCCAAAGTGAAAAATTGAAGCGAGCAGAAGATTAAGATAAATCCCAATTTAATCAAAACAATCAGCCGTCTGAGACGAAAATTTCGGAATTATAGTCAACTTGTAAATAAACTAACTCGTACCCAAACAGACTCGTAATGAAATAGTCCAGTCGTACCCAAAACTCTGCGGTCCATTCGTACCCAAACATTTGATTACGACTTCACTATTCGACATGTACCCATGGAAATTTATAATGTTAGGTATAACATATTATTCCTGCCTTCAAAGAGTGAGAAGAAATTATAAATTTTGTGATGTAATTAATCGGTCTTGCATGTTTACAGAAATTGTCTATCAAATATTGTTCATAAAGGAAACTCTTTGGCAACCTTGAAGATATCAAAATATAACATAATTTCTAAATAAATTGCACCTGGTAGATATATAAAAACTTAAGCTAATCAGCTCATCTTTTATATTTACAATCAAAATATCATTGTTTACAGTCACATTTTTAAAAAAAATTATATATACCATTATTAAGTAGTTTTGATTTCTGACAAGTATCTAATTACATGTATTTGAATTAAATTTTATTTTCTTATTATAATATTAAGATATTGTTCATGGGTACTAGTCGACTAGTAAAGTCGTAATCAAATGTTTGGGTACGATTTTTGGTACGACCGGACCATTTGATTACGAGTCAGTTTGGGTACGAATTCACTTGATTCTTAATTTCAGGCTAAATTTCCCGAATTACTAAGAGAAAAACAGGTTTATAATTCAGAAGATACTATGACGAGTATTATAGTCAACATTATTAACTGGGAATTCATTTTATGTTAATCACTGTAGATACATTACTCTATTAAAAAAATAGGGGTTGAAATAATGACTTGTTAACTCAATTTTTTCCATTGGGCAGACTACAAATCGCTAGATCTTTAGCATTGTCGGATACTCAAGGGGAATCGCGTCTAGTGATAAGTAAAAGATGCAACCCATGGGTTCCAAAGTAATTTGGCATCACCAGGTCACTGTTGATATTCCGCCACCCATAGGAATAAAGCTACAGATGTTCTACTTAATTTTACTTTCTAGTAATTCGCAAATCCTTATATCCATTTGTTGTTTACTTGCCGTTGCTGATTGCTTATTATGACATCACCTTAATTTGGAGTTGCGAAGATTTGTTTACGTCACCGTCTAAGAATCAACGAATCAGAAGCGATTAATTGAAATGAGGGGAATATTCTCTAGATATCATTCTTACCCAGTCAATATTTTACGGACGAGTTAATATTACAATTATTGACTATTCATCTAGATAGCGTTATATCATGTATATAGTAAGAATATACTACTGAATATAACAATGTATAATATGATATTGTATTATATTATACATTATTGTATCAAATGATAAGGTATCATATCGTATGATACATTGTTTTCTCTCGGACTAAAATGTCACACTTTCATTGGTTTAAACATATCATGTGATTGCCTCATATATCTCTATGTTAGTTCAGTGAGAATTCATATATGGCTGTAATTGACTGATGCTTCACCTTCTCATTTTGACCTTTCATATTATTTAATACAGAAACCGCATGCTGTAAGTTCTTTTAATATTTGGAGTAGCTGCCCTTTGAAATTCTTTAAAATTAGAGTAGTTGCCCTTTGAATAGTGACATCAAATTGTTGTGTCTGGAACAGAACAAAATGGCAGCATCTGACTATGCTAAAAACTCTGCAGAGGAAAGAAAACGCAACAAACATTGTAAGTTAAATTGAATGAGATTCATCCTGTACATGGCTTTGCATACATCATCGCTATTTGTGATTAAATATGTCACTTGATAGTCCTCGGGAAAACAAAACACTTATTAGGTTTGTTACTGACTACAGAAATATATTAGGTTGATCAATCTCGTAGATGGCTCGGCTTTGTCTCACAATCTATGAGATTGAACAACCCAATATATTTCTGTAGTCAGTAACAAACCTAAAGAGTAATAATGTTGTATCAAATTATATTGTATCATATGATACAATATTATAATGTGTATCATATATGATACAATACATGCAATTAAATATCATGTTACAATATAGTTTATAAAATGATATATCATATTATGAAATACAATAACATATCATGTTACAACATTGTAATGTACTATGTGATATGATATTGTATCATATGATACTATATTGTATCATATATTATGTTATGATATTTTGTTTTCCCTCGGATTGAAATGTCACACTTTCATTGATTTAAACATGGCACGTGATTGCCTCATATTTCATTATTTAGGTTCGGTGAGAATTAGGCAATATGGCCGTCATTGGCTGACGCTTCTCGTCATGACTTTGCATACATCATCGCTATTTGTGATTAAATATGTCACTTGATAGTCCTTGGCAAAACAAAACACTTATTAGGTTTGTTACTGACTGACTACAAAAATATATTGGGTTGATCAATCTAATAGACGGCTCGGTTTTGCCTCGCCATCTATGAGATTGATCAATCCAATATATTTCTGTAGTCAATCAGTAACAAACCTAATAAGTAATAGTATTATGTGATCAAATACTATACCATATCATATGATACAATATCATATGATATCATATGTTACAATATCATATTGTATCATTATATATTACAGTATTATATTGTTTCATGATATACCATATGACACAATATTGTATAGTATTATAGGATCAATATCATATTTTATATTAGTGTATTGATGAGCAATGTAACTTACAATAAGTTGAAATTAACATATGATTAACACAAATTTTTTAAATGTATGATATACAATATTGTGTCAAACCAGTGACACTACAGTATCCATGATTTATCATCAATATCCAAGATCATTAACTATGATTTTCATATAATCTGATAAAGTTGGTCTCGTAAAGGTGATGCCTTGTCTTGGTGAGATTTGTAATCTATGATTACCTATGTTTTATTGATATCTCCATATATCTCAACGTATTATCAACCCTGTGTTTTAGATGTATGAAGAAATAATTGAGAAACTGTGCACTAATTTGTGTTCAATAAATATACATTTTTTTCACTGGATTGCACTGTAGCTCTATTAAAGGTTTTTATCCCAATTCTTCTAGATCAATGAGCTACAAATTTGCATGTACATGTAGCTCAGAAGAACAGTGGGCAAAGAGCTCAGGTGAGCATTGTGGCCCATGGGCCTCTTGTTATCACTTGAAATGTTATCTTTCATAGTTAATAGGTGTGTGACATGTATATACTCTTATTTCAAAAAAGTACATTCCTCTCTTTGAAATTTTAGAAACAAAGAATGAAGATTCTCCAGGCGGGAAAACAATTACAGAAGTCAAGCAAGCATTACCAGAACGTATGCTAGCACAAACAATTGTGTTTTCCCTAGTTCAAAAGCAGAGACACCCTGAATTTTTACGACACATGATTCCAAATATTGTTATTTCCCCTGAAAAGCTTGAAATTATGATGTATGATTCAGATAATGATGTCTTACTTTACAGCAATCTAATTCTTTTATTCAATTTAGGCCCAGAAAAACATCTCATGGATGAGACTGTTATTATTATTTGGATGGTTTTACACTACAGAATATTTTGTACTGGATTAAATAAGGCTAAGCCTTCTGTACTTGAAAGATGTAAATCAAATTTTAGGCAACTTGTTGCAAGTAAATGGGATATCTATTTAAACTCCTTAAAGTGCTGTGTTCCTGGGTTCCCTTCAGTAGAAAATTGGCCAATAAGTGAATTAGTTCAGTGTGGTGTTTTCCTTTCGGTAGAGTCAGATGACTTATAAAATGTGAATGTGATTTGTCAGTGACTTAAAAAGGGCACCTGATCTGACTTTACCCAGATGATAAAAAACTGGCCATTGAATAACAGTGTTATTTGAAAGTATAACTCTTTATAAATGTGTCAAAATAGTGTTATTGTTCTCGTGTATTCTTTGCCCGTTAATGCTATGAAATCTGTAATTGAAACACATTAAAACTTCTGTATCTGGTTTCAGCTTGATAAAAACATTTGCTACGAAAGCGCCGCGGCTCGAGTGTACACCGTTATTTCAAATAAGATTCATTGTTGAGTAGGCTAAAACTGAAAATTGTCATGTATAGCATTCAAGCTGGGCGGTTGTTCATAGAAGCAGCAACAAGTCTATCATTAAGGCGCTACTGTGTGGAACATTTGTTTGCCTGTGGCATTTTCATAGCGATCTGGCCTCAACAAGTCCGAGATTCTACCTACTACAGACGCCTGCAAGACAGTGAAAAAAACCCCACACTTTACAACATGGTATAAAGTATTGTTAAAAACGTGTCGCATTAATTTTATCCTACTGTCAGCTGACATGTTCTGTCAATTACGTTTATACTCTTTGGCTCAATAGTATAATTTCCAAATAAAGACTCATGCAGTATCAACAAAATCTTAAGAGAGTCAGAAAGAAAAAACAGTTTGAGTTATGATGACTCTTCGTTTAAGTTCAAACTATCCTGTTGTTATATTTGAAATCTAAAATTGATCGATAGAAATTGGCGTTTTCTATAGAGATACGAAGTCCAAGATATTGCAAAACTTCTTCTCAGAGTTGGTTATCAAGTCAACAGTCACATACAGTGTATATGAATATTTAAAATGTGTGGGTTTATTGAACATACAACATACTTTTGTTGAAACATCAGTGCTTATGAATGACCCGATTAGTGAGTGACTTAAAAAGAGCGCCTGAACCTGACTTTACCTAGATGGTAAAATATTGGCCATTGGACAACAGTGTTATTTGAAAGTATAACTCTATGAAATGCGTCTAAATAGTATCTTTGTTCTCGTGTATTCTATGTATAGCATCCATACTGGGCGGTTGATCAAAGAAGCAAACAAGTCTATCATTAAGACGCTACTGTGTGGGAAATGTGTTTGCCTGTGGCATTTTCATAGCGATCTGGCCTCAACAAGTCTGAGATTCTACCTACTACAGACGCGTGCAAGACAGTGAAAAAACACACTTTAAAACATGGTATAAAGTATTATTAAAAACGTGTCGCATTAATTTTATCCTACTCTCAGCTGTCATGTTTATTCAATGATGTTCATAATCCTTGGTTCAATAGTGTCATTTCCAAATAAAGAGTCGAACAGTATCAACAAAATCTTAGAGAGTCAGAAAGAAGAACAGTTTGAGTTATCATGACTCTTCGTTCAAGTTCAAACTGTCCTATTCTTATATTTTGAAATCTAAAATTGTTTTTGCTCTCGTGTATTCTATGCCCGTTAATGCTATGGAATCTGTAATTGAAACACATTAGAACTTCTGTATCTGGTTTCAGCTTGTTAAAAACAATTGCTACGAAAGCGCCGCGGTTCGAGTGTACATCATTATTTCCTAAGTTCATTGTAGAGTAGGCTTAAACTGAAAATTGTCATATATAGCATCCAGGCTGGGCGGTTGATTAAAGAAGCAACAAAAAGTCTATCATTAAGGCGCTACTGCGTCGGAAATTTGTTTGCCTGTGGTATTTTGATAGCGATCTGGCCTCAACAAGTCCGGGATTCTACCTACTACAGACGCCTGCAAGACAGTCAAAAACACACTTTACAACATGGTATAAAATATTGTTAAAAACGTGTCGCATTAATTTTATCCTACTATCAGCTAACATGTTCTGTCAATTGCGTTTATAGTCTTTGGTTCAATAGTATAATTTCCAAATAAAGACTCAAGCAGTATCAACAAAATCTTAGAGAGTCAGAAAGAATAACAGTTTAAGTTATCATGACTCTTCGATCAAGTTCAAACTATCATATTTTCGTATTTTGAAATCTAAAATTGATTGATTGAAATTGGCGTCTTTCATAGAGATACGAAGTCCAAGACATTGCAAAACATCTTTTTAGGGTTGGTTATCAAGTCACAGTCACATCTTTGAATATCTAAAATTTCAGGGTTTATTCAACAGACAACATACTGTAAAAGCAGAAATATTCGTTGAGGATTTAATTTTGTTATTTTCTTTGGCAGTAATAATCAACGAAATTAAATCCATGACGATTTTTTAACCTAAGTATTAAAAAATACAGAGTTGATACGCGATACATTCTAGGGATTCCAGTATGACGAAATTGAATGCCAACGAAATTGTATTTGATTAATTTAACCCAACGAAAATATGTGCTTCTACAGTACTTTTGTTGAAACATCTGTGCTTATGATTGACTTGATTAGAGAGTGACTTAAAACGGGCACTTGAATCTGACTTTACCTAGATGGTAAAATATTGGCCATTGGATAACAGTGTTATTTGAAAGTATAACTCTCTATGAAATGCGTCTAAATAATGTTTTTGCTCTCGTGTATTCTTTGCCTTTATCGCTAAGGAATCTGTAATGGGAACACATTAAAACTTCTGTATCTGTTTTCAGCTTGATAAAAACAATTGCTACCAAAGCGCCGCAGTTCGAGTGTACATCCTTATTTTAAATAAGATTCATTCTAGAGTAGGCTTAAACTGAATATATTTATGTATAGCATCCAAGGTGGGCGGTTGTTCATAAAAGCAACAACAAGTCTATCATTAAGGCGCTACTGTGTGGGAAATTTGTTCGCCTATGGCATTTTGATTGCGATCTGGCCTTAACAAGTCCGGGATTCTACATACTACAGACGCCTGCAACACAGTGAAAAAGCACACTTTAAAACAGGGTATGAAATATTGCTAAAAACGTGTCGCATTAATTTTATCCTACTGTCAGCTGACATTTTCTTTCTATTATGTTCATAATCCTTGGTTAAATAGTATAATTTCCAAATAAAGACTCAGGCAGAATAAAAAAAATCTTAGAGAGTCATAAAGAATAACAGTTTGAGTTATGATGACTATTCATTCAAGTTCAAACTATCCTGTTGTTATAATTTGAAATCGAAAATTAATCGATAGAAATTAGCGTCTTCTATAGAGATACGAAAACCAAGACATTGCAAACATCTTTTTAAAGTTGGTTATCAAGTCAACAGTCACATCTTTGAATATTCAAAATTTGAGGTTTCATTGAACATACCACAAACTTTTGTTGAAACATCTGTGCTTATATGATTGACTTGATTAGTGAGTGACTTAAAAAGGGCACCTGAATCTGACTTTACTTAGATGTTAAATATTGGCCATTAGATAACAGTGTTATTAGAAAGTATAACTCTCTATAAAATGCGTCTAAATAGTGTTTTTGCTCTCGTGTATTCTATGCCCGTTAATGCTATGGAATCTGTAATTGAAACACATTAGAACTTCTGTATCTGGTTTCAGCTTGATAAAAACAATTGCTACGAGAGCGCCGCGGTTTGAGTGTACATCATTTGAAAAACAAATTTAGAGCTGGTTATCAAATCAACAGTCTTTATTTAAAATTTGACGTTTTATCCAACAAACAACATACTTTTGTTGAATGTTACATCTGTCCTTATGATTGAATTGATTTATGAGTTTAGTGAAGGACTTAAAAGGTGCACTTGAAATTGAGTTTACCTAGATGGTAAAATATTTACTATTGGATAACAGTGTTATTTAAAAGTATGACTCTCTATGAAATGTGTTTAATTAGTGTGTTTGCTCTCGTGTATTTTTGCCCGTTGATGCTATGGAATATGAGATGGAAACACATTAAAACTTCTGTATCTGGTTTCAGCTAGATAACAACAATTGCTACGAAAGCGCCGCGGTTCGAGTGTACACCATTATTTCAAATAAGAATAGAGTAGGCTTAAACTGAAAATTGTCATGTATAGCATTCAAGCTGGGCGGTTGTTCATAGAAGCAACAACAAGTCTATCATTCACGACTTACTGTGTGGGAAATGTGTTTGCCTGTGGCATTTTCATAGCAATATGGCCTTAACAAATAAAACAGCCTGCAAGTCCAGGAATCCTCTTACTTCAGACGCCTGCAAGACAGAGAAAAAACACACTTTACAAAATGGTATAAAATATTGTTAAAAACGTGTTTCATTAGTTTTATCCTACTGTCAGCTGACATGTTCTTTCAAATACGTTCATAATCCTTTGTGCAGTGATATAATTTACACAACCAGTATCGACACATTATTAGAGATATAGACATAATAAAAGTTTGAGTTATGATGACTCTCCGCTAAGGTTCAAACTATCTTATTGTCATATTTTTATTTCTAAAATCAGTGTCTGCTAGAGGGGTATGAAGTCCAACACAATTTGCAAAACATCTCTCTAGAATCAGATCAAAAGTTAAAAGTCACACGTTTAAATGCTTCATTTCATATGAATGCCCTTGGTCCTTGGTTAACAGTCGTTTTCGAAAGTATGACTTTTGAAAAAAAAATCGTCTAATTTGTGTTCTGACGCTTTCGCCTTTGGCAGGAGGAATGTTTATACAAGTCATCGGAAAACTATATTATTTATGGGAACCATGAGTATCAATTGCGCCCCATCGTTGATGGACCTATTTTTGTATTATATGAAGCAGAATTTATTGAAACGTGAAAAATATATCACTCGCTGTGGCCTTCAACTTAACATTCAGTATATCGACGACGTATTATCAATTAACAATTGTTATTTACATACTTACATTGACTCGATATATCCCAGTGAACTTGAAATAAAAGATACTACAGAGTCTGTGTTATCTGTTTCATAATTGGATATTTTACTGGAAAGGGACATTGATGGTAACCTAACAACAAAACGTTATGATAAACCTGATGACTTCAATCTTTGTATGGTCAACTTTCTTTACTGATGCATGTAGCAGTATACCTTCATCACCTTCATATGGTGTTTTTGTCTCTCAGTCAATTCGATACGCAAGGGCACCTTTACGTATGAACAGTGTTTAACGCGAGGTAAGTTACTGACAAACAAGTTTATAAAACAGGATTATCAACAGTCTCATATATTAAAGTCATTTTTTTGTAAGTTCTATGGTCAATTCTGCGACCCTGTCAGCAAATACAATCCTCCACTGGGTCGCATGCTGACCGACGTTTTTCATACTTAATGTTAGATCATAATTAATTACCTAATTATCTACGGGTTTTTCCGATAACGACAAAGAGCACACGGTGGGAGTGACCGGTCAACAGAGGATGCTCGCGCCTTCATCGTACCTGATCATACCTCTAATTTTGTTTGCTGTGCTCCTGTTTTGTATTTTTTTGTTGGACTTTTGATTTTGAACATAGTTTGTTATCACCACATCATTGTTATGCCTCTATTGTGTATGATATTTGTGTGCCTATGGCTAAATTATAGCGTAATAGCCTCAACAAATAAAACAATCTGCAATTTAGGGAATTTAACTACCTCGGATGCCTGCAGAACAGTGAAAAAACACACGTTACAACTTGGTATAAAATATTGTTAAAACATCCGCATCAGCTTAATCCTTCTGTCAGCTAACATTTGATTTTCTTTCAAAAAACATGTAATTTCCTCAATAGACTGTATACGTAGCGTGAAAACAATGTGTATCTCTTGTTAACCTCTCAGTAGACTACAGTATCATTGTTAATGATACTTATGTGTAACTGTTGTGAACTCCTCAGTAGTCTTTAAAAATTGCTTAGAGCACCATTGTATATGGGTTAGGTTCTTGCCAATGGACTCTATCATTATTGTTGGCTTATAAATCTGTAGCTTTTGTGATCTTCTCGGAAGACTTTTAATGGACCAGAGTACTAATTTGTCACTGTTGTGATAACTTAAGAAGAATCTATACCCTAATTATGTGCAACTCTGTGATCCTCTTAGGAGGCTGTATCGGTAGCATACGATACAAATGTTTAACTGTTATGATTCTCTCAATGAAAGGTATATACCCTAAAACTTTGAAAATTAGCCGGATGTAATAATAAGCCGGTTTTGAGAATAAGCCACCTATTTCTTGCACTGAAAATTACTCGAAAAATTAGCCTGTTTTGAAAATAAGCCAGCCATGACAATGCCAGTTTGGAAAGATTTTAGACTACCGTAAAGTCTCATTTGTAGCACGCACCTGTGTATATTATGCTGGAAAAAAAAAACCGCTCCTACTATGCATTATACGCATCCCCAAAAAGACGAAATTTTTAAAGTCATCGATTTGCATGGGTACATAATGTAATAAAATCGTTTAAAAGTAATTTACGTTTGTGAATCTAAACCAAAACAACCAACAATGGTAATTATTTAATTGATAATTTATTTAATTATTTGATTATTGTAAAATAAACATTGTGAAGAAACGTCCGTATATATCGTTTATCGTCATTATCAAGTCGTACAAATGATCGGTCTATTTTCAACGTGTCCATCAGTATGCAAACCAATTACTGCATAACGGGACATAAAGTAAATAATTTGTTAATCAAATCATAATTATTGCTTATCTTCCTATACTCAAATAAACTGTGAAGTCCGACAGGACAGTGCTTGCTTCTGACACCGGAAATTGTTAAACAAACATTGACCACGCGACGAGTCAACAGGTGGCTGGTTACGTAATGGGGTATACACTGGCTAGAAGCAACAGTGGTCAGAGTGCATAAATATTCTAATACATGAAATAAAATTGAAGTAAAAACACTTCACCACTTTTCATTTTACTCTTACAGGTGTTAATCTGGTTATACCATTTTTTGAACAGTCAAATAGTTCACAATCGATCAATTACAAGTTATATTGTTTTGATAATAAGCCGTGATTGTGATCTCATCGTTTACGGGAATTTTGCACTGATAATAAGCCGCGATTTGAAAATAAGCCCCCACTTTCTTACCAAACGGTATAACTTTTGTAATCCTCTAATTAGGCTATCAAAAGGTCGATGGTTTGATGGTTCCAAAGTGTAAGTATTGTTATCTTCTATGTTGATTGTATCAAAATTGTAGTTATTCCTTCATTGAAGTGTATCTGTAGCTTCGTGTACTAAATTGTAAGTGTTTTGATGGTATTAAGGCTTCCCACATCGTTGTGTAGAAAGTCACTTGTAAGTACTTCAATATATGACGTCATAATCAACTTTGACGTCACGATCTGCATTCCATTCGATAGTTCTCAAGAAACGTATCCTGACGTTAAGTGAATTATATTAAAACAGTAATAAAACCGCTTGTTTCCTTTACATAGATGCTGCCGTTAATGCTAGACGAATAGAATTCATTCATATTAGCTATCAGTATCAAATAATCAGCTAATTAAAAGCTTAACTTGAGGTAAAAGACTATTTATAAATTAGTGCTTTGGAGACTCTCCCTGCTAAATGAAAAACTAATTTAAGAAATTTTAATGCATGTAAACACAGCTTGGCGCGGGTAAAGATCAATACAATTTAAAAATATTTTACATAAAATTGGTAGAAAATGTAAGTACCAATGTGAATCAAGCTTGGGAAACCAACGGATATACCCCAATTTTGTGTAAATCGCTTTTGATAAATAAAAAAATGTGCCCTCTTTTGATGATTTGATGAAATGTTTTAACAATATCTTTAATAAACGAAATATTTATTTCAAGCCTAAGCACGAACTTAAACGTATATGACATAACAGTTTTTTCTTAAAATTATTTATCATTTAATGTCATTAATCACCTGCGTCGATGCGATTTAATTAAATAAGTTGCAATGTAATGATACACACGTCACGTGACAACGAAGTACATATGACGTCAAAAAATGCCTCAAATATTATGTTTAACATTGTTGTCAATATGTGTTACATGTATTAAGATTTCAAGAAATACTCCCGGTCAAAGTAAATTTTTGTTGATTCAAATAATATCGTTTTTCAGCGTATTTTAGCTCCTGGACACCTTAACATTGCTGCGTTGTTCCTCGTTGTAAACTGTGTCAAAAGCCTCGGGTACTAAAATGGTCTTTCCATCTTTCAGGTGAAAGACTTTTGTATTTCTTATGTTTCTTATTAGGGTCTTCCGTTTCCGACGGAAGACCCTCTTGTTTTTCTACTGTTTCTTTCTATTATTAGGGTCTTCCGTTTCCAACGGAAGACCCTATTGTTATTCTACGGTTTCTTTTTCTTTATTAAGGTCTTCCGTTTCCAACGGAAGACCTTATTGTTTTCGTTCGGTTTCTTTTTCCCTATTCTTTTTTTTTCTTACATATTTTGTGTACGCGACTTCTAAAAAACTACTCGGCCGATTTATATGAAACTTTGAGATCTGATAGATATTGCTCTGAACCTTATTGCAAATTTTTTTTAATGGTGACATCACTTCCGGTTTTGAGATATTTACAATTTAACGATTTTTAGAGGGTCGGCTTGTCCACGAAGGTTCTCATAAACTAAAAAAGATATTGAGTTCAAAATTTCAGGAATGATAGACAAAAGAATGTAGATATGTAATAGGGCATTTATAATTTTCTAGCGCAAAAAGCGCCAAAGCTCGGTAGGGCTCCAAAAACGAGTTTAAAAAAGCATTATGATTTTGCATGGTTTTCTTAGTTTATCTCTTTTCCCGGAAATATTTTGTTAAGACATGTAGAACAAATAAGATGAATATTCAAAAGATCTTTTATTTGACATCAAGAAAAAGGGGCTGGCCCCTCAAATCAGGGGCCTAGAACCCTTGAAAGTTTTCACTTTATAACTCAAAAGCGGTTAAGATTTCGATATGGCTGTCGCAGCAAAAGTTGTTCATTATGATCTTATTAAAGTCGTAACAATAATATTTTGTTCGGGTATTGCGTAATATGAGTGTAAAAAGCTAGACTTGTTACTAGTGCTTGTGTTTTATTTGGCAAATAAATGGGGTATTTGTGCGTATAAGTGACATAAAGTGTACCAGTTTACATACGGAGTGTGTTTAAACATTTTAATTCTTTTCTAGTGAAACACATTATGGATAAAAGAACTACTTCTATGCAATGCATTTGAGTCGCATTTAAAATCTAGCTGGATTCCGAGCTGTATATGTGAACAATTACGTATCCGATCCCTTGCCCGCGGCCGAGGAAATAGGTCGCGGCTGGATTAGCGAGCGGTCTGCCGTATGGTTTTTTTTATGTAGCTGCAAACACAAAGAATTCCGATTTTAACGATACTAATAGTAAATTATAAAAAAAATTATACCTTTACCTACTACCATAGACAGTGTACCAGCTTACATACGGAAAGTGTTTAAACAGTTTAATTCTTTTCTAGTGAAACACATTATGGATAAAAGAACTGCTTCTATGCAATGCATTTGAGTCGCATTTAAATCTAGCTGGATTCCGAGCTGTGTATGTGAACAATTACGTATCCGATCCCTTGCCCGCGGCCGAGGAAATAGGTCGCGGCTGGACTAGCGAGCGGTCTGCCGTTATCTAATACACAAGATTTGCGTCTTGCTGTAATGCACACATAGGTTTTTATGTAGCTGCAAACACAAAGAAATCCGATTTTAACGATGTTAAAGAGTAATGAAAAAAGATTATACCTTTACTTACGAAGTAATGCATTTTTAGTCTCGTAATCTATAAAAAATAGATGTTTTTTGTGATCTTGTATATGTCATAAAATAGTTTTATTGTTGAAAAATAAAATTCAGTTATGAAACTGCAAACATTTTAAACCCACCGCGTTGAGTGTACATTTACATAAAACATCATTCGCACAGGGCCGAGGAGATGCCGCGCTAGTGGATAACCGATTCGCTGTAGTCTAGGACACAGGCTTCTCGTGTTTCTACGTACGTTATCACACATTTGAATGTTCATTGATTCTTTGTAAAATTGTTTTCATTTCAATTATATTGGTTAAAGATGCATCAAACCATTGATTTAAATTATAGTGCGTAAAATATAAAAAAATATGTCATCAATGAAAATAATCCAACGTTTTACAGTCGTACGAGTTGAAATGTAAATACATTGAATTTCACCTGTGTTTATTTCTGACATTTTGCTGCTGAGAATTTAATGTGTTTCACTACCCATTTCAACAAAACAAAATATAGGCAATATTCACAAGATAATTATTCCAACACACACATCTTAAGTATCTGTAATCTGTGATAATTCATTTGGCTAACAAAATATTAGAATTTTGTATGAGTTATGAGAGAGAGAGAGAGAGAGAGAGAGAGAGAGAGAGAGAGAGAGAGAGAGAGAGAGAATTAAGCAGGGTGTAGTAAGTAAAGTGAGTTGAAATATATTTAAAAAGCGTTCGAGATAAGGCAACATAGCTTATACAATGTTACATGCTTGTGGTAGGTGCGGGCAGGATAAAACTAACCATTGCCCGCTAACACGGAAGGAATTGAAGGAATCGGTGATTATTTCTTAATATACCTATGGATTTTTAAACAAGTTGAAGTTTTATTTACATTCAGGCCGTATAAGAATAATGGTCACACTATTGGTTTAACCTCTTCTGGATTGTAGTCCGATTCATTAAAAAGCATACTAATTATTTTTTGTTATTGATTATGAAAGAGTATGTGAGTTTTAAAAAAGTTTATTTACATTCGGTGAGTAAAAGTTTTGATTGGATTCGGACAGCTGAAGATCGAGTAGAGGACACATGGTTAAAAATACTACTTAGTAGATTGGGGAAATTTTCAAATCGAATGGACTTTGCATATGCAGGCAAACTCGATTAGTTAATACATAAAATATATATATTTTAATAAAACGTCTCTATGGTGTATTATGTATTTGCTGTCTGATCAGGACTCTTCTTCCCCAAAAGAATCGCTCGGCGATCGCGTAAAGAACATTCTGTATAGTACAACACCTGATTGTATATATATTTTATAAAGTTAACGTTTTAACTAAGCGAAATTGTAGTAGTCATGGAGTCAATAAGCAAATCAAATTTGCCAATTAGGCAATAGCAGTTATCCAGTGCCTATGAATTGATAATTTTACAAGGTGAATTAAATACATGTAAATATGAATTTTAAAGCACTCTCAACCCCCTTGTTAAGAGCTTCCTTTTCCTGCATTCTTTTCTTTCAATAACGGTTTTTGTGCACGCATTTTCTCGGAAATGGCTCAACATTTGTTAAACGGCCCCGATAAGAAGATGAATAGATGACCCCTAAAATTTCTTTCCCAAATATATCAAGAACGGTCTCAAATTTCAAACACTGGTTGAATAACATACAGTAAATGTATTACATTTGGCTGTGTATTCTTTTTAGCGTTTTTGGCGGAAAGCGGCATCCGCTAATTCAAGTACATCGCTAAATGCCTTTCATATATGTATTAGAATAAGCACATTCTGAAGAACGCCAATTCAAATCCACGCCAACTTGTTGAAAAATCGTTTTCCGCCAAATATCGTACACGCTAAATATAATACGTTTACAGTATAACCTATTTTGTGCAAATATATGTGCCTGTAACTTAACAAAAATTACACTTTGTGAAATCTAAAAATGTCTGAATTTATTATTAAAATTAATAATTTTAGACGGCCCATTCAGTAAGTTTTTCTAGCCGAGTACTAGTATTTCGTTCAACAGCGCATCGATTTTGAATATTGCAGCGTGGTTTACAACAAGAGGGTGAAACGACCACGAATTTTGACAGATTTGGCTACAAAGAGTTAAAAAGAGATGTATACAAAACACAAGTGCGATTATATCTTTTAGGAGATAAAAAATAATAAATATACGTTTGCCATAAATACAAAATTTTATCAAAAGAATATTTTAACATGTAGATCCGCCGAATATTTCCATTTCCCTTCATATTGTTTAGTGTCTGATTTGAAATAACGTTTCGATGTATACCAAGTGGAGAATTGTCTTTAAGCTGCATGTTCCGATATTTCGGCCATTAGAGTATCAAATAATTTTCCATGCAAACCAAATGAATGATCTTACAAAGTTATAGACGTATTTACACGGAATTGATCTCCTTTCAACGTTAGAAATATTCAAAGTAAATAAAACTAAAATGATATAAAGAAAATCTCATATGTTACGTAATTAGGGGATTTAAGGGGCTAAAAGTCTTTTGATGATAACTTTTAATTGTGAAATATTTCGTAATACATTATAGAAGCAATTATATTCAACGAAACGCTATACACCTATAAATGACAATTGTTTACTCTTTTGATAGGTAATTAGGGTTTAAGGGGCCAGAAGTCCGAAAGTTTGATCTTCAATATATTAAAATGGATAAAAATTTCGAAAAATAATATTGAACAAAAGATGCTTAAAATAATGTGCTTAACAATATGCAACCTTCATTGTTTTCTTACCTGGTCCCTAAAGGAGTTATAGGGCCGGCCCCTAAAATAATTTTTTCCAGATATCTCGAGAACGGTATATAATTTCTAAACACCTGTTGAACAAAATCTTCAGACCCCCCCGCATTAACTGATATGTTTCGTTGATGAAGATCACAGGCAATTTCATTTCCTTTTCTAAAAATCGGACGGAAGACCTCCTCGTTGCTCGCAACGAGATCGTGTCTAGTTATTCTTTTTTTTCTTTTTCTGACTTTTTTGGAGCGCTATTTCTCAAAAACTATCAAACCGATTTACATGAAATTTTCAGGACTGATAGAGAATCATCGGTGCTACATATTATTAAATTTCCGAATGATGACGTCACTTCCGGTCTCAGATATTGACGATTTTGTAAAATTTTAAGGGTCATTTTGTCCACGCATCTACTCCGAAACCAATCAAGATAGAAGCTTCAAATTTTTACAGGATTGTAGATAAATGTTTGTAGATGTACCCCCCTGCTTCCAATTATTTAAATTGCGCAAGGCCTTGAAGCTCGCCTGAACCTGAAAATTAGGACCAAATTTTTTCACAAAATTTTCGAACATTTTCTCTAATATCTTTTGATGTATAAATATTTTGTTAAAACATGTAATGCAAAAGTTGTTTCAATTTCCACGGGCTTTCATTTGTTATCAAGGAAAAAGGGCTGGCCCCTCAAATTAGGGGCCAAGAGAGCTCTAAAGTCTTTTTGCAATAACTCTTTACTGAACAATAATTTGTTATCAATTATAGAAGCAAAAATGTTTATTGTACAGCTGTTTATCTATACAGTATCACACCTTAATCATATGTTACGTAATTAGGGGTTTCAAGGGGCCAGAAGTCCAAAACTTTGATCACTAATATCTAGAAGAGGAGAAATATTTTGAAAAGCATTGTAGAACAAAAAATGTTTAAAATAATGTTCTCAACAATATGCTAGCTAAAAAAAATTTGTTGGTGGCCCCATTAAGGAGTTTAAGGGTCGGCCCCTAAAACACATTAGTTCAGATATCTCTAGAACGGTCAACAATTCCTGAACACTTGTTGAACAAAATATGTTTATATTTGCGAGACCTTTCATTTGATATCAAGAAAAAAGGGCTGGCCCCTTAAATTAGGGGCCAAGAGGGCTCTTAAGTCTATTTATAATAACTTTTACTGAAAAATAATTTGTTATATATTATTGAATCAAAAATGTTCAACTTATTAAGCTTAATTTAAATCTGAAATCCGTTTTAAAATCGGACGATGCATTACAGAGATATAGGGGTTTAAATATTGATTTTTCCGGAAATTTTGATTCCACATTCTTGGTTAAGAAAATAGTGTTATGTTCAAAGTTAAATTAACTCGTACCTAGAATGATTCGATATTTGTTAAGTCGTTCTTAAACACATTCGGATTTTTTGTCGTCAAGTCGTTCTTGAAATCGTTAAGGTTTTTGTTAATTCGTACTTAAAGTCATTCGGATTTTGTTAAGTCGTACCAAGAATTATTCGATTTTTTATATCTTTTTGTTTTAAAACTCCTGGTATTGGTTTTAGAGCTCTGCTTCTTATAGGAACATCTAGCTTTTCTTTCGACATTAACGGAAGACCCACTCGTTGCTTTGCAACGAGCTTTGCTCTAGTTATTATTAGGGTCTTCCGTTTCCAACGGAAGACCCTCTTGTTATTCTACGGTTTCTTTTTCTTTATTAGGGTCTTCCGTTTCCAACGGAAGACCCTCTTGTTATTCTACGGTTTCTTTTTATTATTATTTTATATTATTTTTCCTCTGACATTTTTCGAGCGATATAATTCAAAAACTATTTGGGCGATTTTCATCAAATTTACAGGACTGATAGAGCATTAAACGTGCTTGCTCATATAAAATTTTAAGCTGATGACGTCACTTCCGGTTTGAGATTTTGACGATTTTGTGAATTTTTAAGGACCATTTTGTCCACGTAACTCCTCCGAAACTAATGGTAATAAAAACGTGAAACTTTCATAAATATGTAGATGGATGTCTGTAGATGATCCTCTGTATTTGACATTGTGGAAAATACGCAAGGCGCCGAAGCTCGCCCGAGGTCGAAAATTAGCACCAAAATTTTTGGCAAAATTTCAACACGTTTTGTAAAATATCTTTTAACCTGTAAATAATTTGTTAAAACATGTAATGCAAAAGTTGTTCAGATTAAAAAGGACTTTCGTTTGATTACAAGAAAAAGGGGCTGGTCCCTCAAATTAGGGGCCAAGAGGGCTCTAAAGTCTTTTTGCAATAACTCTTTACTGAACAATAATTTGTTATCAATTATAGAAGCAAAAATGTTTATTGTACAGCTATTTATCTATACAGTACCACACCTTAATCATATGTTACGTAATTAGGGGTTTCAAGGGGCCAGAAGTCCAAAACTTTGATCATTAATATCTAGAAAAGGAGAAATATTTTGAAAAGCATTGTAGAACAAAAAATGCTTAAAATAATGTTCTCAACAATATGCTACCTAAAAAAAATTTGTTGGTGGCCCCAGTAAGGAGTTTAAGGGTCGGCCCCTAAAACACATTAGTTCAGATATCTCTAGAACGGTCAACAATTCCTGAACACTTGTTGAACAAAATATGTTTATATTTGGGAGATCTTTCATTTGATATCAAGAAAAAAGGGCTGGCCCCTTAAATTAGGGGCCAAGAGGGCTCTTAAGTCTATTGATAATAACTTTTTACTGAAAAATAATTTGTTATATATTATAGAAGCAAAAATATTCTTTGTACAGTTATTTATCTATACAGTACCATACATAAGTCATATGTTACGTAATTAGGGGTTTCAAAGGGGGCAGAAGTCCAAAACTCTGATCAGTAATAGCTAGAAAAGGAGAAATATTTTGAAAAGCAATGTAGAAGAAAAGTTGCTCAAAATAATGTTTTAAATAATATAATTCCTAACCTTTTTTGTTGGTGGCCCCATTAAGGAGTTTAAGGGTCGGCCCCTAAAACACAGTTGTTCAGATATCTCTAGAACGGTTAACAATTCGTGAACAGTTGTTGAACAAAATATGTTTATATTTGCAAGACCTTTCATTTGATATCAAGAAAAAGGGGCTGGCCCCTCAAATTAGGGGCCAGGACGGCTACAAAGTCTTTTAATAATAACTATTTACTAAAAATTATTTGTTATATATTATTGAAGCAAAAATGTTCAACTTATTAAGCTTAATTTAAATCTGAAATCCGTTTTAAAATCGGACGATGCATTAAAGAGATATAGGGGTTTAAAAATTGATTTTTCCGGAAATTTTGATTCCACATTCATGGTTAAGAAAATAGTGTTATGTTCAAAGTTAAATTAACTCGTACCTAGAATAATTCGATATTTGTTAAGTCGTTCTTAAACACATTCGGATTTTTTTTTGTCAAGTCGTTCTTGAAATCGGTAAGGTTTTTGTTAATTCGTACCTAAAGTCATTCGAATTTTGTTAAGTCGTACCAACAATTATTCGATTTTTTATATATCTTTTTGTTTTAAAACTCCTGGTATTGGTTTTAGAGCTCTGCTTCTTATAGGAACATCTAGCTTTTCTTTTGACATTAACGGAAGACCCACTCGTTGCTTTGCAACGAGCTTTGCTCTAGTTATTATTATTCTTTTTTTTCTTTTTCTGAATTTTTTGGAGCGTTATTTCTCAAAAACTATTAGACCGATTTGCACGAAATTTTTAGGACTGATTAAGCATCATCAGCGCTACATATTGTCAAATTTTCAAATGATGACGTCACTTCCGGTTTCAGATATTGACGATTTTGTAAATTTTTAAGGGTCATTTTGTCCACGCATCTCCTCCGAAACTAATCAAGATAGAAGCTTGAAATTTTTCCAGGATTGTAGATTAAAGTCTGAAGTTGTACCCCCCTGCTTCCAATTATTAAAATTGCGCAAGGCCTCGAAGCTCGCCTGAACCTGAAAATAAGGACCAAATATTTTCACAAAATTTTCGAACATTTTCTCAAATATCTTTTGATGTATAAATATTTTGTTTAAACATGTAATGCAAAAGTTGTTTCAATTTCCACGGGCTTTCATTTGATATCAAGAAAAAAGGGCTGGCCCCTCAAATTAGGGGCCAAAAGGGCTCTAAAGTCTTTTTGCAATAACTCTTTACGGAACAATAATTTGTTATCAATTATAGAAGCAAAAATGTTTATTGTACAGCTGTTTATCTATACAGTACCACACCTTAATCATATGTTACGTAATTAGGGGTTTCAAGGGGCCAGAAGTCCAAAACTTTGATCATTAATATCTAGAAAAGGAGAAATATTTTGAAAAGCATTGTAGAAGAAAAAATCCTTAAAATAATGTTCTCAACAATATGCTACCTTAAAAAAAATTGTTGGTGGCCCCAGTAAGGAGTTTAAGGGTCGGCCCCTAAAACACATTAGTTCAGATATCTCTAGAACGGTTAACAATTCGTGAACAGTTGTTGAACAAAATATGTTTATATTTGCGAGACCTTTCATTTGATATCAAGAAAAAAGGGCTGGCCCCTCAAATTAGGGGCCAGGAGGGCTACAAAGTCTTTTAATAATAACTTTTTACTGAAAAATAATTTGCTATATATTATAGAAGCAAAAATATTCTTTGTACAGTTATTTATCTATACAGTACCATACCTAAGTCATATATTACGTAATTAGGGGTTTCAAGGGGCCAGAAGACCAAAACTCTGATCAGTAATAGCTAGAAAAGGAGAAATATTTTGAAAATCATTGTAGAAGAAAAGTTGCTCAAAATAATGTTTTTAATAATATAATACCTAAAACTTTTTTGTTGGTGGCCCCAGTAAGGAGTTTAAGGGTCGGCCCCTAAAACATAGTTGTTCAGATATCTCTAGAACGGTTAACAATTCGTGAACAGTTGTTGAACAAAATATGTTTATATTTGCGAGACCTTTCATTTGATATCAAAAAAAAGGGGCTGACCCCTCAAATTAGGGGCCAGGAGGGCTACAAAGTCTTTAAATAATAACTTTTTACTGAAAAATAATTTGTAAATAACTATAGAAGCAAAAATGCTCAACTCATAAGGCTTAATTTTAATCTGAAATCCGTTTTAAAATCGGCCGATGCATTACAGAGATATAGGGGGTTAAAAAATTGATTTTTCCGGAAATTTTGATTCCACATTCTTGGTTTAGAAAATGGTGTTATGTTCAAAGTTAAATTAACTCGTACCTAAAATAATTCGATGATTGTTAAATGTACTTAAACACATTCGGATTTTTATTTGCAAAGTCGTTCTTGATATTGATAAGGTTTTTGTTAATTCGTACCTAGAATCATTCGGATTTTGTTAACTCGTACCAAGAATAATTCGATTTTTTTTTTTAGTTTTTCATGTATATTGGTTTAAGAATTCTGCTTCTTACAGGAATTACTAGCTTTACTTTCGACATTAACGGAAGACCCACTCGTTGCTTTGCAACGAGCTTTGCTCTAGTTATTCTTAATATTCTTTTTCTGCCTTCTTTAAAGCTTTATTTCTCGAAAACTATTCACTCGATTTGCACCAAATTTCAGGACTTATAGAGCATCGTAGGGGATAAATGTTTTCAGTTAATTTTTTTGATGACGTCACTTCCGGTTTAAGATATTGACGATTTAATGAAATTTTAAGGGTCATTTTGTCCACGCAACTCCTCTGAAACTATTCACGATAGAAAGTTGAAATTTTCAGGGATTGTAGATGAAAGTCTGTAGATGTACCGCATTGTTTTAAAATATGGAAAATACGCAAGGCGTTGAAGCTCGCCTGAGGTCGAAAATTGGCACCAATTTTTTTAACGAAAATTTTGCACATTTTCTGAAATATTTTTAAAACTGTAAATATTTTGTTAAAACATGTAATGCAAAAGTTGTTTCAATTTCCACGGGCTTTCATTTGGTATCAAGAAAAGGGGCTGGCCCCTCAAATTAGGGGCCAAGAGGGCTCTAAAGTCTTTTTGCAATAACTCTTTTCAGAACAATAATTTGTTATGAATTATAGAAGCAAAAATGTTTATTGTACAGCTGTTTATCTATACAGTATCATACCCAAGTCATATGTTACGTAATTAGGGGTTTCAAGGGGCCAGAAGTCCAAAACTTTGATCATTAATATCTAGAAAAGAAGAAATATTTTGAAAAGCATTATAGAAGGAAAGTTGCTCAAAATAATGTTTTTAACAATATGATATCTAAAATATTTTGTTGGTGGCCCCATTAAGGAGTTTAAGGGTCGGCCCCTAAAACACATTTGTTCAGATATCTCTAGAACGGTTAACAATTCGTGAACAGTTGTTGAACAAAATATGTTTATCTTTGCAAGACCTTTCATTTGATATCAAGAAAAAGGGGCTGGCCCCTCCAATTAGGGACCAGGAGGGCTACAAAGTATTTTTATAATAACTATTTACTGAAAAATAATTTGTTATATATTATTGAAGCAAAAATGTTCAACTTATTAAGCTTAATTTAAATCTGAAATCCGTTTTAAAATCGTACGATGCATTACAGAGATATAGGGGTTTAAAAATTGATTTTTCCGGAAATTTTGATTCCACATTCTTGGTTAAGAAAATAGTGTTATGTTCAAAGTGAAATTAACTCGTACCTAGAATGATTCGATATTTGTTATGTCATTCTTAAACACATTCGGATTTTTTTGTCAAGTCGTTCTTGAAATGGTTAAGGTTTTTGTTAATTCGTACTTAAAGTCATTCGGATTTTGTTAAGTCGTACCAAGAATATTCGATTTTTTATATCTTTTGTTTTAAAACTCCTGGTATTGGTTTTAAAGCTCTGCTTCTTACAGGAACATCTAGCTTTTCTTTCGACATTAACGGAAGACCCACTCGTTGCTTTGCAACGAGCTTTGCTCTAGTTATTATTCTTTTTTTTCTTTTTCTGACTTTTTTGAAGCGTTATTTCTCAAAAACTATTCAACCGATTTGCACGAAATTTTCAGGACTGATAGAGCATCATCGACGCTACATAGTTTCAAGTTTTTAAATGATGACGTCACTTCCGGTTTCAGATATTGATGATTTTGTAAATTTTTAAGGGTCATTTTGTCCACGCATCTCCTCCGAAACTAATCAAGATAGAAGCTTGAAATTTTTCCAGGATTGTAGAATAAAGTCTGAAGTTGTACCCCCTTGCTTCCAATTATTAAAATTGCGCAAGGCCTTGAAGCTCGCCTGAACCTGAAAATTAGCACCAAATTTTTTCACGAAATTTTCGAACATTTTCTCTAATATCTTTTGATGTATAAATATTTTGTTAAAACATGTAATGCAAAAGTTGTTTCAATTTTCACGGGCTTTCATTTGATATCAAGAAAAAAGGGCTGGCCCCTCAAACTAGGGGCCAAGAGGGCTCTAAAGTCTTTTTGCAATAACTCTTTACTGAACAAAAATTTGTTATCAATTATAGAAGCAAAAATGTTTATTGTACAGCTGTTTATCTATACAGTACCACACCTTAATCATATGTTATGTAATTAGGGGTTTCAAAGGGCCAGAAGTCCAAAACTTTGATCATTAATATCTAGAAAAGGAGAAATATTTTGAAAAGCATTGTAGAACAAAAAATGCTTAAAATAATGTTCTCAACATTATGCTACCTAAAAAAAATTTGTTGGTGGCCCCAGTAAGGAGTTTAAGGGTCGGCCCCTAAAACACATTAGTTCAGATATCTCTAGAACGGTCAACAATTCCTGAACACTTGTTGAACAAAATATGTTTATATTTGCGAGATCTTTCATTTGATATCAAGAAAAAAGGGCTGGCCCCTTAAATTAGGGGCCAAGATGGCTCTTAAGTCTATTAATAATAACTTTTTATTGAAAAATAATTTGTTATATATTATAGAAGCAAAAATGTTCAACTTATTAAGCTTAATTTAAATCTGAAATCCGTTTTAAAATCGTACGATGCATTACAGAGATATAGGGGTTTAAAAATTGATTTTTCCGGAAATTTTGATTCCACATTCTTGGTTAAGAAAATAGTGTTATGTTCAAAGTGAAATTAACTCGTACCTAGAATGATTCGATATTTGTTATGTCATTCTTAAACACATTCGGATTTTTTTGTCAAGTCGTTCTTGAAATGGTTAAGGTTTTTGTTAATTCGTACTTAAAGTCATTCGGATTTTGTTAAGTCGTACCAAGAATATTCGATTTTTTATATCTTTTGTTTTAAAACTCCTGGTATTGGTTTTAAAGCTCTGCTTCTTACAGGAACATCTAGCTTTTCTTTCGACATTAACGGAAGACCCACTCGTTGCTTTGCAACGAGCTTTGCTCTAGTTATTATTCTTTTTTTTCTTTTTCTGACTTTTTTGAAGCGTTATTTCTCAAAAACTATTCAACCGATTTGCACGAAATTTTCAGGACTGATAGAGCATCATCGACGCTACATAGTTTCAAGTTTTTAAATGATGACGTCACTTCCGGTTTCAGATATTGATGATTTTGTAAATTTTTAAGGGTCATTTTGTCCACGCATCTCCTCCGAAACTAATCAAGATAGAAGCTTGAAATTTTTCCAGGATTGTAGAATAAAGTCTGAAGTTGTACCCCCTTGCTTCCAATTATTAAAATTGCGCAAGGCCTCGAAGCTCGCCTGAACCTGAAAATTAGCACCAAATTTTTTCACGAAATTTTCGAACATTTTCTCTAATATCTTTTGATGTATAAATATTTTGTTAAAACATGTAATGCAAAAGTTGTTTCAATTTTCACGGGCTTTCATTTGATATCAAGAAAAAAGGGCTGGCCCCTCAAACTAGGGGCCAAGAGGGCTCTAAAGTCTTTTTGCAATAACTCTTTACTGAACAAAAATTTGTTATCAATTATAGAAGCAAAAATGTTTATTGTACAGCTGTTTATCTATACAGTACCACACCTTAATCATATGTTATGTAATTAGGGGTTTCAAAGGGCCAGAAGTCCAAAACTTTGATCATTAATATCTAGAAAAGGAGAAATATTTTGAAAAGCATTGTAGAACAAAAAATGCTTAAAATAATGTTCTCAACATTATGCTACCTAAAAAAAATTTGTTGGTGGCCCCAGTAAGGAGTTTAAGGGTCGGCCCCTAAAACACATTAGTTCAGATATCTCTAGAACGGTCAACAATTCCTGAACACTTGTTGAACAAAATATGTTTATATTTGCGAGATCTTTCATTTGATATCAAGAAAAAAGGGCTGGCCCCTTAAATTAGGGGCCAAGATGGCTCTTAAGTCTATTAATAATAACTTTTTATTGAAAAATAATTTGTTATATATTATTGAATCAAAAATGTTCATCTTATTAAGCTTAATTTAAATCTGAAATCCGTTTTAAAATCGGACGATGCATTACAGAGATATAGGGGTTTAAAAATTGATTTTTCCGGAAATTTTGATTCCACATTCTTGGTTAAGAAAATAGTGTTATGTTCAAAGTTAAATTAACTCGTACCTAGAATGATTCGATATTTGTTAAGTCGTTCTTAAACACATTCGGATTTTTTTTGTCAAGTCGTTCTTGAAATCGTTAAGGTTTTTGTTAATTCGTACTTAAAGTCATTCGGATTTTGTTAAGTCGTACCAAGAATTATTCGATTTTTTATATCTTTTTGTTTTAAAACTCCTGGTATTGGTTTTAGAGCTCTGCTTCTAATAGGAATATCTAGCTTTTCTTTTGACATTAACGGAAGACCCACTCGTTGCTTTGCAACGAGCTTTGCTCTAGTTATTATTATTCTTTTTTTTCTTTTTCTGACTTTTTTGGAGCGTTATTTTTCAAAAACTATTCAACCGATTTGCACGAAATTTTCAGGACTGATTAAGCATCACCGGCGCTACATATTGTCAAATTTTCAAATGATGACGTCACTTCCGGTTTCAGATATTGACGATTTTTTAAATTTTTAAGGGTCATTTTGTCCACGCATCTCCTCCGAAACTAATCAAGATAGAAGCTTGAAATTTTTCCAGGATTGTAGATTAAAGTCTGAAGTTGTACCCCCCTGCTTCCAATTATTAAAATTGCGCAAGGCCTCGAAGCTCGCCTGAACCTGAAAATTAGCACCAAATTTTTTCACGAAATTTTCAAACATTTTCTCTAATATCTTTTGATGTATAAATATTTTGTTAAAACATGTAATGCAAAAGTTGTTTCAATTTCCATGGGCTTTTATTTGATATCAAGAAAAAAGGGCTCGCCCCTCAAATTAGGGGCCAAGAGGGCTCTAAAGTCTTTTTGCAATAACTCTTTACTGAACAATAATTTGTTATCAATTATAGAAGCAAAAATGTTTATTGTACAGCTGTTTATCTATACAGTATCACACCTTAATCATATGTTACGTAATTAGGGGTTTCAAGGGGCCAGAAGTCCAAAACTTTGATCATTAATATCTACAAAACGAGAAATATTTTGAAAAGCATTGTAGAAGAAAAAATGCTTAAAATAATGTTCTCAACAATATGCTACCAAAAAAAATTTGTTGGTGGCCCCAGTAAGGAGTGTAAGGGTCGGCCCCTAAAACATATTAGTTCAGATATCTCTAAAACGGTCAACAATTCCTGAACACTTGTTGAACAAAATATGTTTATATTTGCAAGATCTTTCATTTGATATCAAGAAAAAAGGGCTGGCCCCTTAAATTAGGGGCCAAGAGGGCTCTTAAGTCTTTTAATAATAACTTTTTACTGAAAAATAATTTGTTATATATTATAGAAGCAAAAATATTCTTTGTACAGTTATTTATCTATACAGTACCATACCTAAGTCATATGTTACGTAATTAGGGGTTTCAAGGGGCCAGAAGTCCAAAACTCTGATCAGTAATAGCTAGAAAAGGAGAAATATTTTGAAAAGCATTGTAGAACAAAAGTTGCTCAAAATAATGCTTTTAATAATATAATACCTAAACCTTTTTTGTTGGTGGCCCCATTAAGGAGTTTAAGGGTCGGCCCCTAAAACACAGTTGTTCAGATATCTCTAGAACGGTTAACAATTCGTGAACAGTTGTTGAACAAAATATGTTTATATTTGCAAGACCTTTCATTTGATATCAAGAAAAAGGGGCTGGCCCCTCAAATTAGGGGCCAGGAGGGCTACAAAGTCGTTTAATAATAACTATTTACTGAAAAATAATTTGTTATATATTATTGAAGCAAAAATGTTCAACTTATTAAGCTTAATTTAAATCTGAAATCCGATTTAAAATCGGACGATGCATTACAGAGATATAGGGCTTTAAAAATTGATTTTTCCGGAAATTTTGATTCCACATTCTTGGTTAAGAAAATAGTGTTATGTTCAAAGTTAAATTAACTCGTACCTAGAATGATTCGATATTTGTTAAGTCGTTCTTAAACACATTCGGATTTTTTTTTGTCAAGTCGTTCTTGAAATCGTTAAGGTTTTTGTTAATTCGTACTTAAAGTCACTCGGATTTTGTTAAGTCGTACCAAGAATTATTCGATTTTTTATATCTTTTCGTTTTAAAACTCCTGGTATTGGTTTCAGAGCTCTGCTTCTTACAGGAACATCTAGCTTTTCTTTCGACATTAACGGAAGACCCACTCGTTGCTTTGCAACGAGCTTTGCTCTAGTTATCATTATTATGGTTTCTTCTCTTTTTTCCAGGTACAGATTTTTTATTTCTAGAGATATTGAAAGAATTTTTTCTTTATGTAATTGACCATTGAAAGTTATGGTAACAAATGACCCATTGCTTAATAACTCCTAGAACTTACAAAGATTTAAATTATTGCTCTTGTGTAATAAAAGCTTGTTATCGCTATTTATCTTTAACCATAAAAGATAGAGACTTGAAACTTTTACCAATGTTTTCAGTACACTTCAGGCTTCTTCAATCTATTCATACCCAAAGAATCCGAGGCCACTTTCTAGCAGCTATTGCCCCTGAAAGTTTCTTCATTTTGTTAAAAACACTTGCAACTTTTGAACCTTACACCGTAGGGTCAACAGACCACTTAAACTTGAAAAGATTACCGTTACCAGTCAAAATGACATAAAGGTAAAAAGTCAATGTCAAACTTAGAAATTTGCATATTTTATTTTTGACTTTTTATTAAAGCAACGCAAAGAAAATGATTTATTAATTCTATTGAAACTAAAATATTTCAAACATAAAAAATAATGAGGATGAAAGACATCTAATTGTTCTGGAACAATCTACTAGGTTGTTACTGTTGTTATCTTCTCAGTAAACTGAAGTAATAATTATTGCAACAATGCGTTACTGTTTTGATCCTCACACTGTACTTAATCATTTGGTTATGATATGTATGTGTAACAGATGGATGTGATTTTCTTTGCAATCTGTATTAATAGCATATATGGAACCAATATGTATGTTTTGTGACCCTGTCAACGGACCTTATCATTACACTGGGATACTTACCTCCCTCTAACTGTTGTTATCCTTTCAGTACACTGTATTAATAGCATATGATACTATTTAAAACTCTTCTGGTCTTCTCAGTGGACTCTAACAATAGCATAGCCAAGTAAACCAAGTAAGTAATAGAAAAACAAGAAGTAGTGTAAGTAGTTTGTTATAAGTACCAAAATCAAGGACTGAATATAAAAAGCGCTCTTTTAGAATATCAACAGCTATTTTATGGAATCAACTGCCAGATGGTGTTCGAACGTGTAACAGCATTGCTTCTTTTAAAACAAAGTATCTACAACAATACTATTTAGCTGAGTAAATTTTATAGATTATGATATCAAATCACTGTATATATATTTATTGATGTATGCGTATATTTTACGTATACTGTTTATCTATGTGTCTTATACTTCTTTTTGTACATATGTTTTGTACAGGACCACAATGTAAACTAGTACATTGTTACTAATTGTGCTATCCTGTCTAAATAAAAGACTTTATTATTATTATAGCGTCGTAATGTATAATTGTTTTAATCCTCTTAGTGGACTGTTACAATGACACAGAGTACCAATATGTAGCTGTTGTCATCCTTTCAGTAGACTCTATCAATAGTCAATATTAACAATGTGTAGCTGTTGTGATCTTCTCAGTGGACTCTATTAATAACCTACGTTACTGATGTATAACGGTTGTGATATTCTCAGTAGATTGTTTCAATGGCCTAGAGTACTTATGTATAAGGTTTGTGATTCTTTCAGTTAAATCAAAAAATAACCTAAGGAACAAGTTTATAAATATGTTGATCCTCTAAGTAAACTATACTAATATAAAACTCAATGACAAGTATCAATAGCTTTGGTTTTCCTCTCATTTGATTTGATCAATAGCTAAGGATACCAATGTGTAATAATTGTGATTTTCTCAATACACACTAACAATATCTAGGGATCTAATGTGAAAGTGTTCTAATCCTCTCAGTTCATTTTATCAATATGCCCATAGCATAGAGTACTTTTAACTGCTGTAAATCTATCAGTGGACTGTATCAGTTGTCTTGGGTCCTGAATTATAAGTGTTTGACCCTCCTGGTGAACTGTATCAAAGCTTAGGGAAATAGTGTTTAACTGTTGTGATCCTCTTCGTCGACAGTATCAAAGCTTCAAGTTCTAAAGTGTAACTGTTGTTATATTCTCAGTAGACTGTATCAATAGCTCAGGGCACAATTGTGTTTTGTGAAGCTCTCAGCAAACAGTATCATAAGTTTCAGATACTAATGTGTTACTGTAGTTATCTTTTCAGTTACATGTATCAAAAGCTTAAGGCATTGTGTATGTGTTGTGATCCTGTCAAGAGACTGTATCATTAATATAAAGTACGAATGTACTAATATAGAAATGATGTGATCTCTCAGTGGGTTGACAGTGTCAATAGCACTAATTAAAAGCTGCTGTGATCCTTTGACTGGACTGTGCATATATCAATAAATTACAGTACCTGAATATCCTTTTAGATGACTATATCATTAGACTTAGATACTAATGTGTTACAACTTTTGTGATCTTCTCAGTAATCTGTATCAATAGCTTAGGGCACCAATGTGTTTATGTTGTAATCCTGTCAATAGACCTTATTATTATTCTGGGGTACTTATGTGTAACTAATGTTATCCTCTCTTTAGAATGTACTAAATGCATAGCTTACTAATTAAAAATGTTGTGATTCTCCCAGTGGACTCTATCAATATCTAAGAGTACTTACTTGATGTGATCATCTCACTGGACGTGATCACTATCCGAAAAAAATGTTGTGATTTTCTAAGTGGATTGTACCAATAGCAAAAGGTATTATGTAAAAATTCTTATGATCCTCTATCAATAGTTTAGGATACTAATATATTTCTGTTGTGATCAACTTTGTAGACTGTTTCAATAACCCGGGGTACAAATGTGCAACTGTTGCGATCATTTTAGTGGACTCTATTTTTAGTTTAGGTAGCAATGTATAGCTGATGTGACCTCTTAGTGGACTGTATCAACAGCTTATTATTAGGGAGCTAGTATTATATGTTGTTGTCCTGTCAGTAGACTGCAAAGAGTACTAATGTGTAAATGTTGTGATTCTTTCAGAAGACTACATAAATAGCCTATGGTACTAAGTTGAAGCTGTTGTGATTATCTCAGTGGAATGGATCAATAGCCAAGTGAACTTAATGGATAACTGTTTTGATCCTCTAAGTGAATTCAGTCAATAGCATAGGTACTTGTCTTTAACTGCTGTGATCCTTTTAGTGCATTCTATCAATAATATAGAGAACTAATATGTAAGTGTTGTGATCCTTAAAGTGAAATTTATCAAAATCTTTTGGTACTTACATGTAACTATTATGATCTTCTTAGTGGACGCTATCAGTAGTCTAGGGCACTTAAGTGTACTTACTGTACAATGTCAGGTTGTGATCCCCTACGTAGACTGTATCAAAAACCTAGGATACAAAAGGTTAACACTGAGGGTTCTCTCGGAGGACTGTATCAATAGCATATTTTTTATGTATATCTTTTTAGGGAAGTAATGAATAACTGTTGTGATCCTCTCAGTTAACTGTATCATAAGAATAAGAAACTAAATGTTTAAATGTTGTGATCTCTTCTGTAGTCTGTATCAATAGCTTAAGTCTTCAATGTGTATATGTCGTGATCCTGTCAATGTAATGTTGTTATTGATTTCCAGAAGGCAGCTAATGAAGTTTTTAGAAGAAAAAAATTCCCTCATTCTATAAGAAAGTATGAAAGCTAAAGCCTATAAATACTGTGATGGTCTCGTGTAACTTTGTTAAATTGTCAAAAGCGGTGAGCCCAGTTGAAAAAAATATAAGGTGTATATACAGTATTTAAAGCAAAGAAGATGGGTAGAGAATGCGTGTAAAATGCCTGTACTAGGACGGATAAGATACTGAAAATTAAAATATCAACAAATGTGATAATTTTTCAAAAAATTATTCACCACAATATATATTTAACATATCATCGATTTGTAACCCTGAAATATGTTCAATGATTGAAATATGATGATTCAAACTGGCGAGTACGTATCAAAACCTCCAAATGGCAACATTTTTCAAAACTTTAATGCCTTTTTTATAGAGTTGGTCTGTGCTCCATATTTTTCTGATACATGTAGTCTAAATAAGGTCACATAGACAACAAACCAATTTCAATCAAAAAAATGTGGAGAAATGACCCACTATACAATAAAAATATCATTTTGTATCCCAACAATTGTCAAAAGTCAAAAATAAAAGTCCCTAAATTCGGGGGCAAAGTAAGACATAGCATTTAAATAACTCACTTTGTTGTGGCTGAATGGCTAAGTGGATAGAACAGGAGACATAAGGTAACCTTACATGTCTAGGCTTTCTATGTTGTGGGTTCGATAACGCCAAAATTAAAACGTTTTTGTACTTCTAAAAATCATTTGTATTTTTTAAATTGATTTAACAAACAAATAAAATATAACTTATTTTCTAATTTTAAAAATATTGAAGAAATAAAAAAGGGCAAGAAATTTTCTGCAAAAATGGTAAAAAAAAATGATAACTTAATGTTACAATTCTTAAAACAATTATTCGTCAAAACTTTTAATCAATTAATTAATTAATTATCAATCAAAAAATCATTAATCAATTAATTAATTTATTAACCAATTAGAGAAGTTGATAACAATACCAAACTCAACTGTTTAAAAATAATAACACTTAATAAATGTGCTTAGATATCTTCTATGGATTAAAGCACACTTGATCCGCTCCCGACGCAGCCTTTTAGATCTGACCCACATTCGAGTCGGAAATGTCGATGCTGTTCATCGCAAGACACAATTATAAATTGATCACATTGCAATATTTATACTATAGTTCAGCGTTCGACATAGGTATAAAATTAAACAAATAGTTACATTAGGCACACGGTGGTCATTCAACACATAGTTAAACAAGTATTCCTTTTAAAGGAATGATCGGCATGTTGGCTAATATCTTTGGTCAGCTTTGTTAATGTAATGCGAAAGCATTCCGCTACATGTTTTGTTGATTTCCAATATAATAAACGTTTTTTGAAAAAAAGATAAGATTGCATGTAAGTGAAAATTGTCTATTAAATGTTGATATAGGAAACTATTTGGCAAACTTTAAGGAGATGATATTAAACTTTGTTTGAAGATAACCAAAATACTACATTCAATTACTGTATCTTGTAACTTCTAAATTGTATTTAATCCAAAACCTAACTTTAACAGCTTATCTTTTTATTTACAATCCAAATATCATGATTATCCCCGGACAATGGATTATGAGTCTGTTTGGGCACGAGTCAGTTTGGGTACGACTTCACTTTACTCCGTTCCGAAATAGAAAGGCATGCATATGCTTTACTTTTAGTAGGCGAAATGTACTTCCGATAAATATTCTTACGCATATGTGAAGACAAACGTGATAAGAATCAGTTTGTATGTAACTGTATAAATGTTTTAATTTCAATGCATACGGATAAGAGTAACGTTTATTTAGTATTCTACGTGTAATTAAAGATTTAAATGAGGCTGTCATTGCAAAGAAAATAAAGTAGTGCAAGGCGCAATGCGTGCGCAAATAGTAAAATTTGCCGTATGCCTCATATGGACACAACTGTGATCGGCCGAAGCCGATCACAAAAAGGTCCACAATGATTATAAGTTGACTAAAACAAATAAAGATTGTAGTAAGTAATGACATTAATTGCTGGTAATGATGAACATTCAATGAATGAATGAATACTTATCGTTTAGAAACTATTCTAATTTATTTTTAACAAGTGAAAATTCCTACTTAAAATAGAATTATCCTACCCCCCCCCAACCCCCAACATGTTATTAAAAAAAATGGTTAGTCAAGAATAAGGCCGGAGTGGTTTTCTCCCTTCGTTTGCCATAAAGTGACACTTAAACTTAATGGCAAAAATTCAGTAATAACTTCTTATCACTTAGTGGCAAAAAAAATTGTATAAGTTAAATCATTTTTTTATTAATTTTCTTTCTTTCCAAAATTTAAATGCCCTTTTCTTAAAATCTTCTTTACTTCCGATGTCATTATGAATAATTTCTAAAAAGATGCTTTTTCCCTATAAAACAACCCTTTGCTAGTATGTGACATCTCAGACGGTTTGCCACTATGTGACGATATTCGGTATATATATATATATATATATATATATATATATATATATATATATATATATATATATATATATATATATATATATATAAAAGCACTAAAAATAACCAACGACACGAACAATAAAGAAAAATATTGTCAAATTTTCGGGACAACCCGTCCCTTCTTCAGGACAACAAAGTAAAAACTACATATGAAAGGAGTAAAACATCTACAAAACTAGCACTAAACTAAAAACTAAATAATATATAAAACACCGGATGGGAACGTGGCAACTACATCTTTGTATTAAAGATCATAGGCCCGAGAAAGAAAAATCCCGTCCGACGCAGCGGACGGTCTGTGTAGAAGTGCTTAGAGATAACCCAAACGAATTAATTAGCTTATTGGGGGTTGGTGTTAATTAAGTTGTACTAGTAAGATAATTCGTAATGAAGGTTTGTAGGGGAGACAGGTTCTGTAAATGACCACATAAATATACACAAAAGTGTAAAAACTAATAGGAGTTAAATAAAGAAAATAAAATGGATAAAACAACAATTAAAAATAGCAAAATAAAAAGTAAACAAAAAGAACCCGTACAGATTAAACCGATTAAGGAACAACTAATAAGTTGAAAAATTAACGTGAATGATAGTTTGTACATGGAACCAAAAAGATGATGATGGTGATATTACATAGAAAAAAATCAGGATGCTTTAGTTGATGTTCATTTTAGCGAAGTCACTTAATTTGTTCATGCCGTCAGGGCGGAATGACTTCAGTCTATGCATCCAAAATTTTTCTTTATTTTTTTCTCTCCGCATCTGTCCAGTCTGGGTTGTGATCAATAACCAAAACCATCATGTCCTCCCATTTGTGACCATCTAAGTTAAAATGTTCCCCGACGGGTTCTTTAATTTTCTTAGTTTTGATGGTGGAACGATGGTTATTGATGCGCCTTCGGAGGTCTCCTGTTTCCCCTACGTATTGTTTCTGACAAAATTTACAATTGATGAGATATATACAATTATCAGTACGACAAGAAGTATTTGCGAAAATTTTGTAAGTACGGCCAGTAATGGGGCTAGAAAAGTCGTCCGCATCAGAGCTGTGTTTGCAAAACGACTGAAATTTCCTCATCCAACAATACGTTTCTTGACACTACTTCAACTTTAATCGATGGTAAACTCGATTTCAATCTTCATACTAAACCTACAGATTCCCACCTCTATTTAATGACGTCTAGCTGCCACCCACCTCATGCTCATACGTTTAGAGGCATACCAAAAGGCCTAGCCACCAGAGTCAGACGTATTTGTGACGTATATATATATATATATATATATATATATATATATATATATATATATATATATATATATATATATATATATATATAATTGTTGCATTTGAAATAATGTTGTCAAATGAATTTGAGTATATATACATAGCTTGTTTATATGTTTTGTTATGTAGTTTAAATGATTTGCATGAGTTATATGTTATTTGAAATTTATTCAGTTTGTGTTAAACAGAAACTTTATTTGAGTGAGTTAAGCATATTTATAATAAGCTAATCAGAAAGTTAATTGTTTTTTAAAAATTGTGTTTAAACTTTGGAAAATTGTTTTTCTTAATTTTTATCATAAATCTAATACAAAGTCATGCATGCAGAATTTGCATTAAGAGGTAACGTTATTGTATATACTGAATTTATTATATTACAGGGTCGGGGAGTATCATTCTGTTATTTTGCTACCATGCACAAATAAACCTACAAAATCAACTTGAATGGAGTTCCTTTCTTTATTCAACTCGGTTTCATATACATGTATGCCCATATACATGTATTTAAACAGTTTGTGCAAATTAGTATACTCCCGCTCCGAAGGAGAGGGGGGTATACTTCTTTTGCCCTTGTGTGTCTGTCTGTCCGTAATACATTTGCGTCAGAAATTTCTCAGCAACTATTTATCGCAGCTGCTTGTAATTTTAACACACTTTTTGTTTAGGCATGCCATTTAGTGGGATGCATATTTGAACTAATCTAACGTCAACTTCCTGTTAAATTACGACTTTGTTAATTTTTAGCCTAAATTTTCGAACAAAGTTTCGTCAAAGATTCTCAGCAACTATAAATCACAGCTGCTTGAAATTTAACATTCTCTTTGTCTAGGCATGCCATATGGTGGGATCCATTTTTGTACCAATCAGATGTCAACTTCCTGTTTAATGACGACTTTGCTTGTTATGTATATTCACATCAGAGCGGAGGTTTCACTAGAACATTGGCTCACAGATATCTTGTTTAAGTATGTTATGGAACCGTGCTTTGATTTCATCTCACAACTCAATATATAACCTTCAATGTGTGGAAGAATTAAATCTGTCTGGGATCCAATTTTTTTGACAAACTTTGCCCCCTCTCCCCTAACAATAAAAAAATGAGTTATGTCCAAGACACGATGTAGTATCGATATCGATGATATCGACGATATTGTTTCGATATCGAATCACTAGTTTTGATATTATAAAACTCAAATGCATATCTGTTATCTGTATTAGGCATTTTATACATTGTGTCGATATCGCATCGATATCATTTCACCATCTTTAACACCATAATTATGAAGACTTTATTTTGCATATTTTCATGTTTAGTCATTTCACAATTAAGTTACCCATACTTTACGTCGATATTGTCGATATCGACAATATCGATATCGATTCGAATAGCTACACAACTGAAACTATTAAGTCATCTCTTAATTGTACTAGGCATTTCCTTATTTTCTATTGATAATGTCAATATTGTATCAATATATATCATTTTATAATTGTAAAATACCATAATTTATACGCTATTATGCATCGCTGCTGTTTTATCTCATCTACGATATCGTATTGATATCGATTTTCGTATATTCTGAAGCTGTCTATACTTAACGTCGATATCGACGATATCGTATCGATATCGATTCGCATATTTACATTTGACATTTGTACAAGACCTATTTATACTCTTTGTCGATGTCGACGATATCGATATCATCTTACAATAGTTAAATAACATCATTTATACGTTATTTTGCATTGATGGTGTCTTACCTTGGTGTCGATATCGACAATATCGTGTCGATATTGATTTGCCTATGTTCAAAATTAAAGCTGTCTGTACCTAATGTCAATATCGTCGATATCGGATCGATATCGATTCGCATATATGCACAACGTAATCAAGTACTTCCGAAATTTTTACCAGGCTTATTTATCGTTTTCTCGATATCGTGTTGGTTTTGCAACTTAACAGTTATCGACATCGTAGTTGGTCTTGCATTTTATAAATGTCGATATCGATGTCGATATCGTCATTTTGTATACGATATCGTCGATATCGACAACAAAGTTGATCTTAGACATGTATGAAAAAATATCCCATATTTAAAGAATAAGTTAATAAAAGATTATGTATGATAAGAAGTAAACTGAATAGCCAATAACACTGATATGTATAACGATAATTGCTTGAAATAAATTACTTCTTTCTTTAGAGAATGCCATCATTGTATGAAGTATGGTCTAATATGCATCAATTGTTTCTTGCAGTACAAAACGTTTATCACACTGCACAGAAATGGACCGGGCCTAGCTAAGTACAATTTCATCCTCTGAAGGGGCGACGTATGCAAAGTGCGGAGAGATTCTCATTTTCTTTCCACCTCATGTTGGTTTTTTTCTGCTGATGATCAAAACATTCCCAAAGGCATTTGTTTACCAATGACTATCATACCAGATATTTTCACTCTTTTTGCAAACAAACCCATCCAGTTTTATATTGCTATTTTTCTTTTAAAACAAACACTATATATAATAAATGCGAGAGTAAATGTTTAACAAAGTCAACTTTAGATATAAACATAAATATAGATCTAGCTTTTTTCCCAAGCAAAAACAGACTAAATGGCGGGTTTTGCATTTTGGCTTAGTGTTTCTTTTTTAAAACAATTAAAACCTCGTCTTGGTAAACTTAGCCTTCTTTTTGTAAAATTACGCCATTATCCAAAATTGTATCTCGCTGTGCCAATAATTATTGTTCTTTACGAGAATCTAAGTAGTCGATGACTAATGTAAGCCTTTTAGTCTGACAGGTATTTTTTCCTCATTTGAATTATCATTAGCCCTATAAACACGTGCTTAAGACATGCACTCAAGTGTTCACATCAACCAAAAGACTTAGAATTTTGACTTCATTTTATCCGCAATCGATATTTTGTACTCAAAGATTTAAAAGAGCGCTTTCAATCGTTTTGATCACTTCTGCATTGTTACCTCTTGTTTGCCAGTCTGGCGAAATGAGTGATAAACAAAGAAAATCGAACACACAAAAAAGCCCCTCTCATTATCGAAGGTACTATAGAGATGACATTGAATTACAGAAAATCTCTAAATTTTGCGGCAAGTCAATGTTTTCGTGAGTTCTGGATCGAACATTAGAGACCTGTATCACGTCTGTCCAATTGGCACTTTACCCCTTTAGGAAAATGTCACGATTCTAAATATTACCATAAACCAGGCTTGGTGCGAATTACATTGTAAAGTAATGCATAACATTACCATTACTCTATGAATTTGGGCATCAAACTACCATTTACATGAACACTGCTAATAAATATTTTTTAATTTCTTGCGATGCATAAGTAAAAAACATCACACAGGTCAGAAGTAAACTGCTGTGTGAATACTTGGACGGTACACAGATCGAAAGTCAACCGCTGTTTATTAAGACTTTTAATGAAAAACATTAAATGAAAACATTATTGTTTCTATTGATTTGTTGAGGATAAGTGATTTTATATTTAATACAAGTCAATCATCTGGCTTAATTTAACTCCATAGTTACCAGATTTTAGCTGTGCCTACTGGTTCTCAGGTATACATATGAATATATAAAATCATTGTTTGCTTGGGTTCTAAAGCATACATTTATGTGTATGTATTGCAAATTGTATATTATCAGACAATTTAAGAAACATTATAATAATATTATTATTATTATTTTTCTTAGCCTAGTTGTATCAATTCTGCACTGATTTTTATGTTGACAATCCTAATTTGGCTAGTTAACTCTTGTTGGCGTTGTTGTTTTTTTTTTTTGCAAACATTTGTTTGCTTTTTGTGGGTATTTTTTTTTTTGAACGCCAACAGTTTTTGTGGTAAATTGTATTATATGTATTACAATCTGTTCTCTTGTTGATCATTTTACAATGGTTTAATTATTATCAGGGGAGATCATTATTCTCCTGTATTGGAATAGAATAAAATTATAAGAAAGAATTTTTGTGATCTCCCCTTTTTGCATTATTGATATACAAATATACAAAAATATATATGTATATTCTTTTGTCATTTTAATATATGATAATGTACGCAGCTTTTGTGTTTGTGCTGTTTAACGTTAGGCATGGGAATGATTAGGAATTCTATTTAAATATTTGGAGAAATCAAATTTCACGTCATAATGTATTACATAAATATTTTTTTTAATTTGTCATCATAATCATTATGTGTACAAAAATATATTCAACACGTAATTATCTGATGCACTTTTTTGCAGTGTATACTCGACACAGAGTTAAAAAAGAAATGGTTTTAAAAATTTAAAAACAGACTGCCTGTACATTTAATCTCTCTCTCTCTCTCTCTCTCTCTCTCTCTCTCTCTCTCTCTCTCTCTCTCTCTCTCTCTCTCTCTCTCTCTCTGGCATACCGGTTTATATGATATGATATATGATATGGTATTTTTATTTATCCATCTTTCGTAGTCAATCTATAAAAAATCCAATTTCTTACAATAAAAAATGAAATATTGCAAAGTCAAAATCTTAAGTGTAAAACGAGACAACTTTAAAAGATAATAACAATATTCACTGTATAAACATTTGTCTCTTTATGAAATGATACACTGCTTAGTTATGCGTCTATAGGGAAAATACTAACTGGATGTAAATTCACGTATTATTTATAATTTTGCTTTGTTTTGACCTAAAACCGCGCGGGATCCCACCGACAACCCTATTTATGCATGTGTTTATCCATCATCAACCATCCTTTTTAATTCTTTTGATGTATCGTGATTCTTTTTATAGGAATATGCTCTTTTCCTTAAAATACAATGAATATATATCACTTAAAGGTTAAAACCTTCTGATAATAGAGGTAATTTTATTGGAATAATTTCATAATAACTGTCATACATGTACATGTTATTCTGTATGGATCAAAATATATTTTTAGATTATTGGCTATTCATGAAATAATATTTATAAAAGAATATGATTATCTTACTAATATTAGTCATCATCCTTGATAAATAGTGTTTTTATACATATATTTTTTTCCTTCAATTGGAACTAAATTCCGTAACAGATTGATGAATTATTGGCTTTTGATGCGATAGAGCGTTCTTATTGTTTTACCCTGAAATGTTTTTAATTCATATCAAAGCATAAAATAATATATGTGTTTATAAAGATGTAGAGATAAGAGGTACTGTGATAACAAATGGTGAGGGGATATTTAATTTCTCAAATAAAACTACTCATATCCCAAAGAAGGTTCACACCAAGAATGGTAACTATTGCAAAATTTAAACAATAGTTGAAAAAGTAACATTACCTGTATTAATGGACGACTGACGAAGTCACGATAAGTCAGGTGACCTAAAAAACAATCTCCACTAAACGAAGATGTCAATCATGTCAATTACTCCAATTGCAAATAAATGAAGAAGAATTGAAGAATTTTATAGAAACAACCTTATGTGGCTTAATTATGTATAAAATTAATGTAACGACGTGGGTTTTTTTTTTAACAAGTGCTTTACTTGTAAGATAAAATCCAATTTTTATTAAATGACTTTTCAGAGCAAATGTAATTTTATAATGGGGCTAAACCCAAAACGAAACGTAATCTAAAATTATAGTGCAATACCATGCCTTTGATAGAATAAATTGTGAATCAGTGTGATGCAGCAGAGGGTTTTCCGCCTTCAATAATATTGTTTGCAGTAGAACTTCACAAAAAAATTATTAATTTTGAATGGAACGGAACATTTATTTTATTTTTTGTGAAGATCTTAGCTGTACGTGGGATCTCAAATCTCCTATGTTATATCCAGACATCCTACTTACGACAGAAGAAAGGGGAGATAATTAGAAATTATTGAATATTTTTGTGAAAGTTTCAAAAATTTTCTCAAGAACCAAATAGCCAGAAAAGCTGAAACTTATGTAGAAGCATCCTCTGGTAGTGTAGATTCAAAGTTGTGAAAAACATGACCCCAAGAGGTAGGGTGGGGCCACAATGGGGGGTCGAATTTTTACATAAGAATATATAGATTAAACTTTAAAAATCTTCTTCTCAGAAACCAATCAGCCAAAAAAGCCGAAAATTTTGTGGAAGCATCCTCAGGTAGTGTAAAAAGTTGTGAAAATCATGAACGCTTGGGGTAGGGTCGGGCTACAATTGGGGGGGGGGTCGAATTTTTACATTTATTAGGAATATATAGAGAAAAATCTTTTAAAATCTTCTTCTCAGAAACCAATCAACCAGGAAAGCTAAAACTTATGTGGAAGCATCTTCAAGTACATCTGTAGAGTACTTTCAAAGTTGTGAAAATCATGACCCCAAGAGGTAGGGTTGGGGCCACAATGGGGTGTTGAATTTTTTCATAGGAATATATAGAGTAAATCGTTAAAAATCTTCTTCTTAGAAACCAATCAGCTAGGAAAGCTGAAACTTATGTGGTAGCATCCTCAGGTAATGAAGATTCAACGTTGTGAAATCATGACCAACAGGGGTTGGGTGGGGCCACAATGGGGGGTTGAATTTTTACATAAGAATCTAAAGATTAAATCTTTAAAAATCTTCTTCTCAGAAACCAATCAGCTAGCTAGGATTGCTGAAACTTTTGTGAAAGCATCCTCAGGTAGTGAACTGTCAAAGTTAGAAATTATGACTCCGGGGGTAGGGTGGAACCACAAAGGGGTGTTGAATTTTTAGGAATATATAGAGAAAAGTCTTTAAAAATCTTCTTCTCAGAAACCAATGGGCTAGGAAAGCTGACACTTTTTGGAAGCATCCTCAGGTAGGGTAAATTCAAATGTGTTCAAATCATGATCCCCTGGGGTAGGATGGGGACACAACGGGGGGGGGGGGGGGGGGAAACAAATTTTCTACATAGGAACATAAAGAGAAAATTTTTTTAAATCTTCTTCTAAAAACCATTTGCTTAGAAAAGCTGTAACTTTAGTGGAAGCAACTTCAGATAATGTAGATTCAAATTCGTTAAAATCAATATCATGAGGAGTAGGGTGGGGCCACATTTGGGATCCAATTGTACAAAGAAATACATTTTAATTCTTCACAAAAACTGAAATGTTATCACATATGTTTTTACTTACATGCAAGCATTTTGACATATTACTTATTCTTTAAAATTGTTCAAACTCTGGTCCCTGGACGATTCTTGGTCCCCTCAGGGGGTTCAGAGTTTTATGTAGGTTTACATTCCATATATAAACAATTGTTTAGGATCTTTTTTAGAACTGGAGTCTGCAATGCTCAACATGTTATAAGACTATAAAATCACCCTGTCAGAAAAATGGCTTGATACTAAACATAAGAATATCCAGGGGGGAAATCTTTCTTTTATACAAGATCAACATGTATTATACCACATTGTTCAGAAATTTTGTATTATGATTTCATTTAGCTGATTTACTCATTCCTTCTGTTGCTCAGGTGAGCGATGTGGCCCATGGGCCTTTTGTTTTTTCAAATGAACCGTAAGTTCTTTGGTTTTAGAAGTATTAATATAAAGATTATTTTTCTAGGACCACTCTAAGCAAGTACGTACTTTCATGAAAGGGTTAAAGGTGATACCTACATAGTTATGTCATTGTAAAATAGAATGAACTTCCTTTGTTTCAATATATAGTAAAAAGTACGAATACACATGGAACTCACACTTTCATCTTTAGGTGTAAGAACATTTTTCACCTGAAAGTTGACGATTAATCGGTATAAGTGTAACGTCAAAATAGTGAGTAATTTTATTTTTACGTATAACCTTATTAATTAAATTACCTTCAGAACACATGTGTCTTAGTTTGAGATGTTGGCCGATTAAAATTAATTAAAAAATGAGGCTTCCCGCAAAGTACACGTTTTGCGCGCGCCTGACGATTTCACCTAATTAACTCGAAGCTCTGTCAGTTTCTTGATTGTATAATGGTAAAAGAAATTGTTTGGATTTGATGCAGATGAAAATATGCAGATACATGGTAATTATCTTCATATATATTTTTTTAATTTTGTAAGAATTTGATATGGAAGTACACTGCTTCCAAGAGTTGATTTATTTCGGAAGGCAATAAAGTTATTTATATCTGCTCAATTAGCTGTCATTAGTGTATTTATTGATCTGATACATTATTGTTAATTCATTTTTGTGCCACATAACTCACACAATATATGAATAACTACAATTTTCGAACTTAAATTTGACCACGGATTGTTTACATGCAGAAATTATGAAGTTATTCTCTAATATATAAATGAAGTGTTATTGGTTTTGTATATTTGATAAAGAAAATCCTAATGATAATAAAAAAACCTTAACCATGGTTGTTGGACCAGCATACATGTATTTGCATATGTATATTCCTTGTGTTGTTTGAATATAGTTGTTCATTTTAACTGGGAGGTGCCATTTACCAAAATGAAGTATTGCAAGAATTATGGTGAGAAACTTGATTACATTGTCTTTACGAATCTCCCATAATCCTATAATGGTGACCGTGACAAGCATCATTGTGACAAACATTATACAAAGTCACAACACAAATGTAAACTATATAAGAGGTGTTTATGTACATTAATTTCATAGTCTCAGTTACTACCGTAAAATATGCAAGACTATTATACCTAAATTGTGTACCGGGTATTTGGAAATTGTTCGTTAGATAAAGTGTTTGTTGCATTTGAAAATTGTTTGCAAAAATGATATACATCTTCTTTCTTTCAAAATGTGTTTCAATAGTGATTACAAAGTAATATTTATAAAGAAATTCATTCCCAACAACGATTGAAAAATAATTTTACTAGTAGTTGTATTTCAATAATGGCTGTAAAGTTATTCTTGAAATGAATGGATCCCCAACCACTATTGAAATAATTAGTTCAATAGTTGTTGTATTTCAATAGTAGTTGCAAAGCGATTTTTCTAATGAAATACACCTCCAACCACTATTGAAATAATTTATTTCAATAATGAATTTATTTCAATAGTGGTTGCAAAGAGATTCTTCGAATGAAAAACATTCCCAAACACTATTGAATTAATTTATTTCAATAATGGTTTTATTTCAATAGTGGTTGCAACAACGCGTCAATTAAACATCAACTTGCACAATATTCTTCCCTTTATCGAATCATTTACTGTTATAACAGGTTTTTAAACCATCAAAGGTTAGAAACCTATGATTCATATATTCTGTTCCTTGACTTTTCTCTGAATTTCTAAGTTTCTTTATGGCCATTACCGTGCCGGGTGACGATTACTGTAATTGATATTGCGTGTCATGGGAAATGCCGTTTGAAAAAAAAAGAAGGAAGTTTTCAAATACATTTAAAAACATGTCCTAATCTAATAAATAAAAGGATTTGACAATCATGAGAAAAATGTGGGTTTTTTTTTTCAAACAGTTGGACCAAATACTCATCTTAACAAATTTCAACAAAAATTTTTATATTAGAACTTTGTTTATTAATACTATTTATGACACTCATATCGGAAAATAGCACCAATGGGATTTTAATATTATAGGATGCCATGCCAAAAGACAATATGATTTCAAATATATTTTTAAAAGAAATCATATCATTGAAAAATTAGCATTTAAAATCTTTTTATTTTATAAATTAGAAGTCTCTTGTTATTTCTATGTACATGTATATCTACATTTAACCTCGATCGGGGCATCTTGACCACTATTGGTTTTAAATATACTTATTTCAATAATACCCATACCATCGCAAGTCTCATTTCAAATGCGACAAATAAGAATTTCCTTAATTACAGAGTCTAAATATTTGAAACACGAATATTTGTAACCTGTGTATATATGGAAGGGAATTACCGCCAAAATTCTATGTATCTTGCTTTTATTCTTATTATGCTTACTTCTTTATTCTTCAGTACATTTACACTTGCATGTCACTTTATTGTTTTCATATTCATGCTTATCCAATTTCACTTTGATTCTCTTTGATTCTTCATTGTTTGCTTAATTCTATGTTGCAACATTCTCTTCTTATTCGTGTAAATTCTTTCTTCTATCTCTGTTACAAACGTGATTTCAAACACGCAAACCATAAAGCACTTTGAATAAAGACGAATACAAGTTGCATGAATTTAATGCTGCATTATGACGCCAGGCGGCAGTGTGCGCGCTGCAATTGCTGCTCCCCGATAAAAACCACAACGTAGCTAGCTTAATAAAAATGTGGGATGTTTCGCACCATGACATTTCGCTCCAATGTTTATATGTTCAGATCAAGAAATGGAGGGGAGGTTTATGTACTAAGGGAGAAACTTTATAATTTTGTTTGCCGGGGAGGGGGTGAATTTTCAAGGTTGGTGGGGTGACTGGACCACCCCCCCTAAAATAAAATAAAATTCTAAGTCTGCGCATCAGTTATATATATGAGACGATATAATCTTACAGTTCTCATAATTAGCATCCGTATCATAATTATCGTCATCGCAAGCTTGATATGGAAGTCGGTCGACAGGTAGACAAGTATGAGGTTCATGTCTCTAAGTTACATGTATCATAGCTTAAACACCTTCAAATATAACATGGACATTCAGTTACATGTACATGATTAATATTAAAATAAACAAACCTACAATAAGCATGGCTGTGAGTGATACATACACATTTTTATCACTTCGAAAATTTGTGTAAATAAGAAGCATACATTATTTATGTTTTGTATTTTGGAAGAAAAAAAATATTTTATTTAGAGCTTTATATAAGAATTTTTATTAAGATTTGATTTAGATTTTAAACCAAAACGTATAAACAGTCATATCACATACCGAATTTAATCTCTTTGCCTGGTTTGTTTTCGTTTACTCATTGTGTAATAAAGTCACTGATACTTTAGATTCGTTAATTTTACCGCGTATACATATATTTACTTCTGCAATTCCACCGTTCTGTGCCGAATCGCAAGAATATAAAATCGCGTGCACCAAACTTTTTTTTCTTATCACAAGTAAAAAAAAGTGAGATTTTAAAACCTGTAGTTTTAAGTTTTTAACCCGGAATTTCACGCGGATATTAATTCATCGCATTTGGTTTGAACATATTTTATTGCATAAACGTATACAAATGGTTCGAACACTAGTTCTAACAACTTACGAGGTTCTTACCAAGTATAAAAATTTACAACTGTGTAGTAGTTTAGAATGGAAAGTACATAGAAATGGATAATATTAAAATGATTTAATTATTGAACAAACGTACATGTATTTATAAACAGTTCTGTTTGAATTTGGTCTAGGCAGTGAGACTAAAATTACGAGAATCTACCACAATCTCTGATAAATTTTTGAACAGCTTAAAATATACGTTGGTTTAATTAAATTGACAGTCAGAGATTCATCTCCCCACAAAAGTAAATGACAATTAATAATGTTAATTTGATTTAAATTTAAAAGGTATGAAAACAGTTCATTTCGTGCATTGGTATATTTCTTACATCCAAAAAACAAATGATAAGAATTCGCATTTAATCAGGGATACACAGTACAGGTACACAGTGATTCATGCAAGTGATAATTTTCACACGTACTAGAGTACAGGAAAAGCTACTTCTAAGCATTTCGTACCCCAGTCCTTTTATTGTTTTTCAAAAACATCTTTAAATTTGGTTTATTTTTATTTCTATTTCATCCACATGTTCCACGGGTACCTCTGGACAGAACCGTGCACCACCCCACCTCTTTTCACCTCAAATGAAAATAAAGTCCTGTCGACAAGTACTTATGACATGTTCCTCTTCTAAAAATTAACCGTTCATGCAAATAATTTGTTACTACATATATATACGGTACATTGCATTGCGGATCTAAAAGGAGATCAGATCCACCCCCAATGAAAAATTCACACTTATTTAATTAACCAATAAAATAATTAATACAAAATTATCTCTCAGAACCCCCCCCCCCCCTAATGATTTTTTTTAGAACTGCGTGGAGGCATTGTACATGTATAAAAAAAAACGTATCTTTTTGAGTCTGCGTATATTATGGCTTGTTAAAAGTTAACTATATTTATATGTATTTCATATTTCTATACTAAGCCCTTAATTTGAGATGTTTTCACGAATTTATTAAATTTATGCCATTTGTTACTTTCGTTTTAATAACTCTTTGGGAGCAGCAATTGTAGCGCGCACACTGCCGCCTGGCGTCATAATGCAGCATTAAATTCATGCAACTTGTATTCGTCTTTATTGAAAGTGCCTTATGGTTTGCGCGTTTGAATTCACGTTTGTAACAGAGATAGAAGAAAGAATTTACACGAATAAGCAGAGAATATTGCAACATAGAAATAAGCAAACAATAAAGAATCAAAGAGAATCAAAGTGAAATTGAATAAGCATGAATATGAAAACAATAAAGTGACATGCAAGTGTAAATGTACTGAAGAATAAAGAAGTAAGCATAATAAGAATAAAAGCAAGATACATAGAATTTTGGCGGTAATTCCCTTCCATATGTATAAAGACAAGAAGTTTTAGAGTTTTATGTAAAATATCCTTACAAATTTCTTAACTAAAAAGAAACAAATCAAACTATTAAATTCAGAACTTCACTGTAAAAACACATGTACATTGTAATTAGGGATGTCAATTTTACATGGATAGCCTAGTCGAAAATCGGGTGCTTTAATCTAGCGATAGTCGAGTACTTGTTGATTTGTTTGAAACTATGCGTGCTTTTCGAACAAAATAATGCTACAGTCACATTTTTACACCATATCTTGAACTCAAACATTTAAAAAACCTATATAATTATGTATATTATATTATATATTATATAATAAATATATTTGGTTTAAAGAATTTGAATTTTTTTATCTTAAGGTGCGTTTGCAAATGTCCTGGCTTGTGTCTCTTTTTTGACGCTTACACAATGCATAGTTGAGTTTCATACCATCTAAGGCAACTCAAATGTGTCTTGTTCCAAGGTGAGTCATTGTAGTGTTACAGTTTTATTCTTATATAAAACAACTGTCTTGCGATAATTATTGATATGATCAAAATTGTAATTAGAATGACATTTAATCTAATAATTGACTGCATTGATAATTATCATTAAGGAAATATCAAAGTCTCCCTAATTACATATAAGCATTAGCACTGTTGTTTTTAACTATCATTTGATCTACCAAGTCGGAAGAGATATTGGACAGTAATATCTTTACAGATTTAAAAAATATATCAGGAAGATCTGACATGAAATGTTACTCCATGCATAATATATATTGATTTTTAATGGGTTTGCTAATATGGAGAAATTCACAAGATGCTATCACACTTTGCAAAATCCTATCATTTACATGAAAAAAAGAAGAGTTCAATACCAAACAGTTTCAAAATTGTCAAAATACTGGATTTAGGTTAATAATTTTATCTTCATCTGTTTATTTGACTACTAAATTTAAAGAGCTCTTTAAGGAAGAAGTCTTCTCGTTATTAGACCTCCTTCTTATATTAAGAAATTCATAAAATTTTGACACAGTTAAAAAGATCATATATCCAAATGATTCTATCAGTTTAATCGAATGTGACTAGTTTCTAGTTTCCGCATCAGGATCAGGTCAAGGCTAATACCTTATTCCTCAACTTAAAGGATGATAAAATTTTTTTATACTTTTCTGCAGTTATATATACATCTGTTTAAGATATGAAGTTTCTATTCTTCAATGAACTGATAGAATATCAAAATGTCTATCAATTTATACTATTAGATTGGAATTAATATTTAAACTAAAATTGATATTGCTTAGCCCGCATTTCCTCTATTTTTTTTTATTTTGAAGATATTTTGATTATTTTTTTTATGCTTCTAATATTAAAATATTTCTGAATTTCACATATTATGAAGATATTACACATATTATGAAGATATTACATAAAGATATAAATTGACAGAAGAGCCAATATATTGACCATTTAATAAGAGAGAAAATCCGATTTAAGTGATTTTTCACACAAATCTATTTATAGAATGAACGCTTAAAAAGCTATTAAAAATGTAAATTGATAGATAAATCATATTTAAAAAATATATTCTGAAATCCAAGTACCTTATCATTAGATCATATAAGTTGAAAAAATCCAACATTAATGTACGTGTTTTAAAAATGCTAAATAGACTCGTGAATCTACAGCAATTCTGAATTGTGAAAACATGATATTTTCCTACGCCAATATTCCGCCAAAAATATAGCCGTTGTTAGATTCTAAACTTTGATTATTATTTCTATGCCAAGTTGTATGATTGTAAAAAAGAAAGAAACATGATATTTTAATTTCCTTTCATCTTGATTTAATGACCATTTAATTAAATTTACTTTTGACAAGTCGAAAACCAGAAAAGACTCCTTCTTTAATATCAATTTGCGAAATTATTCATTATCATAACAATATTTGGTTGATACAAAAAAAACACCAATTCTATCAGATTATCAGTTTTCCCTACACATTTTCTATCTTAATCATTGCTCATATCACGGCCCCTTTGAGATATATTGTCTTTAATTGTATGTACTTCTAATATAGAAAATAGTGTTAGTAAAAAAAGTTTAACTCAGATCATTAATTACAAGAATTTAATAAGTGTATTTATCAAGTATTTTGCAATTTTGACTGTGACGGTGTTTTTCATATTGCTCAGAGTCTAGATAGGGGAAGTTGTTACAATTTGTCTGAGCGAATTTCTAGTATTTCTAGTATTGAACAGTTGAAATCAATTGACATATGTTAATATCAAAATACAGAATATATGGTCATGTTCCGAACTGTATTTGGCGGTTGCCGTGTTCGATAGAAATGCGCGTAAAATTTTTGTGTATCACTGTATTTTGCCTACATTCGGAACAAACCCGCTATGTAAAAAAAGTCGTCTACGTAATCTGTCTATATTTAGATACAACTCTTTAAGCGATGCGGATATTTAAAGGTCCTTTTCAATATATTAATTTGTAAATAAATATTTAAATAACTCATTTTTATTATATTATAAATAGGCTCATCAGAGATCATTTGGAATCAAACTCATTATGCAAATATATGGTGAAATATACAAGTGTTGTATAGTGTATCAATACATACATGCATTACAGTTTATTTAATATTTGATGTTAATGGTTAAGGAATTAGATAATTATATATCATATTTTATGTTCCTTGTATTAATACATTTTACAGGGTCATTTATTTATCGATATATTTATTGATTCTTCCACTTAATTGATGCTGAAGATGAAATTGTTAAGCCTCACAAAACGTAATAAGCCTTGTTATTTATTGACTTGACTTGTTTTGCACAATGCTGAAGTTTGACATCTCTCACAGAGCTAAAATGTGAAAACGGATTGAGCTCTATTCTTCTTTTTTTTTTAAGACGTTAATTTTGCTTTAAAATATTAAGCAATATATGACGCGATTTCTCCATGTTACTCAAGTCCTTGTAGTGTACGTTGAATGGTTTCTTGTCCCCTTCTACCTAAAACACCGTTGTAATTCACTGATCCTAAATTACCCCAGAAGATTTTTTTTTTTCATGTTCATTATTTTCTCCATTCTTTTTTAGGCAGCAATATGTGAGAATTATTCCTAGAAAACCAAATACTGTAATTACTGGTATTCCTATCAACGTTGCAGGTTTATATTTACATGTATTTCCTTTTTCCTCTTCCCTTGATTTTACTGATTTTCCACTTTCTTTAAGATTGTCATTCCAACATACAAGTGGGTTTGTTGATTTTGGCGAGTCCGAAACATTACCCACGTAAAGAACCATTCCCATTCCATAAGTAGTATGAAGGTTAACCTGACTGTGGAAAAACCATGGACCAGGATTGTTAGCTTTGAATCGGATAACAACGTATCCTCCTGAAGGAACAATAATTGTGTCTTTTATAGGAGGATGTGATAATTTTATGCCAGGAATAGAATTAGGGTTATTAATCCAAGCTTCAGGTTTCCAAAGTTCTTTGTTACACAGATTGGGTGTTGATAAACCAGTGCATCGAATGTCATTCGTCTCTTCCATGAACTTTGCCGATGGTCTGTCATACCTTCCAAATCCCATTTTAACCACAAAAAAATGATTACCATGCAAATGAATCGGATGGGACCAACCTTTTCCATCACCTATGTTACTTAATACAATTTGATATGCCACATCTTTTTCTAAAAACTCATAAAACGTGCATCGACATACATTGTCCGGACCACAATGATCATTTTCACATGGTGCTTGTATTTTGTCAAATCTGTATAACATTGGTTCTGCTGGAAAGATAAATTGTCTGCCATTGACGGAACCTTTATTTTTCATAAGATCACCAGGAAAACCAAAATTATAGTATAAGGTTTTCTTAACATTCAACACTTCCCGAAAATTTGATTTTTCTGCTTCTTTACTATAAGTGTCATCGTTAAACGTCAGACAGTTACGATGTGTACCTAATGGATAATATAGAAATGGACAGTTAAATATGTCACATGGCGTAGAAAGTGTACAAGAACTTTGTGTTGCTTTTGGTGGATTATTGATAACAGGAGTACCCGCATAATGTAATATGGCTTCGGCAGCATGATATTCGTCCACTGAGGAATCCAAGTCTTCTAGGCTTTCAGCTACGAGAAGATATGAACCCGGGCTCTGAGCAGCATTAACCAAAACATCAATTCTTTCTCCGGGATGAATAATGAAGGATTCTACTACAAGTTCATTATTTGTTGTCAAATTATTTTTGACGATATCAAATCCATCTGAAGCTAAAATTGTTAATTCTCTATGACCTTCGATAAAAACTCGAAAAGGATACAGTGTGGCGGCGCTTATAACGCGAAACAAATAATTCTTTGATTGTTCTACCTCAAAACTCTGCAAGGGAGCTTCATTATTAACGGAATTTGTTTTGTAAAATCGTCCCATACCGTTTATAAGTCCAGAATGGAACTGGAATTCGCCGAATTTTGTCCCGTCGACAGAATGTGAGGCATTTATTAAGTTTCTGGTATTTAGGTCATATACTCCATCCATCATTCTTAAATAAGACGTTTCGGGGCCATCATTGTGATTCCAATCTTGCAACAAAACGGTAAATTCTTCATAAAGAATCGGTAAAACATTTTCTTTTGGTTTTATAATCAGAGCACCGTTGAGTCCCATGCTTCGTTGATTACCTATTTGAGCATGATAGAAATGGGTACCCAGGGGGTCAGCTTTAAATTCATATGTAAAATTTTGCCCTGGAAGAATCGGACATTGAGTTATAAAGGCAACTCCATCCGAGTAAACTGAGTTAGATTGCTTAATACCATGCCAATGTATGGATGTTGACTCTGTGTGCATTATATTTCGGACATGTATTATTATTTGTTGACCTTCAAAAGCTACAATAGATGGACCAGGGAATAGACCGTTGACTGTTATTACCATTCGCGAACCAACACCGTCTGATGTTATCGTATTTTTAATTGTGTTCTTAGGCAACGGATTTTTCCCGTCTACGTCGTCAAAACGGTAAAGACTTCCATTTTTTGGCCAAACAAGAACAGGATCTGGTGAAGTCATCATTGTAAGACGATGTTCGATAGTGAGAAAACATTCACAAGTTGCATCTTCTTCACCACAAGTTTCCGGTTCAGAACAGGTCGGTCCTTCTTTCAATCCATCCCACCATGTGCCAGCGATACATACCTTGGTGTCTATAACCCAGACGAAAAGAGGTAGCGCTAATATTCTACAACAATACCAATAAAATAAAATAGAATTATACTCAAAACAATTAAAGAACAGAACAAGGCATTTTTTGCACTTCCATGTTTGTTTGTATTATATATTGAGTTTAATTTTAAGAATATGTTATCAAACAAAACAAAAAATCATTCAATCAGTCTTACACAAAATGTTATCTATAATGTTAGATAAGCTTATGTCTACATTGTGCGAATTTATGTATATATACATATAAACAGTATCTGCAACGTTATTTTTTACAATCCTATCGTATCGTATAGTGTATATATCCTATCGTATCGTGTGTGTGTGTGTGTGTGTGTGTGTGTGTGTATACTGTTCTATCGTGCGTTAATCCTATCAGGTTTAATGTATTATTTATATCATGATACTAATTTCTTAATTATTTATTATATTACAATTATTACAATATTATATGTAAATCATATCTGTAAGCAGTGGAAATGAAAAATTAATGTTAACTATCGAAGTTCTTAGGAACAAAGTCACATATTTACCTGTATATCGAATATATACAATCGTAAGATATGATTTACATATAATATTGTAATAATTGTAATATAATAAATAATTAAGAAATTACCTGCGTAAACATTTAAGCATTGAATGCTTATTTTTGGATGTTGTCGGGTCCTATGACACACCAATGCGGTGCACACAAATTGAACACCGCGCGTTATGATAATTTGTCTGCACCGCATTGGTGTATCATAGGACATCCAAAAATAAGTATTCAATGCTTATATTCATATTCATACTGATGTTTTTTTTGTATGAAATATATTTGTATCGTTGCTGTAAAACCATTATATACGCTCTCAGTCAGGGATATGAAACATACATGGAACAGCCTTATTAAAATGTTATTAAATACGCTTCCGCAGCTAAAAATATAGTGCCAGAAACTTTGAATAGAAAAATCTTTTTAATTAAAGAGTACATGTAGAAATAATTTAATAATTATTTTCCAAAAGTGCATGTTAAATTTGTTTCGTAAGGTTGAACGTTTCATTTAATCTTACAAAAATAAATATACTCAAAACACGTGGTGACGTTTATATTTGTGATCATGGCGCATGAATCAGTAAAGTATATTCATAGGAAATTGAACGTCGCAGATTTCCAATGCAAACATAAGGGGAAATATACACTGAATGTAGATATTAACTTGTATGTAATGTTATCTATTTTTATGCATCATTTTCTACAGAAACAAAATAAAATATATTTCTTATTTATTTAGAAAAAGTGGGTGTATTTTAATTGAACCAGCTATTTTCCGTACCTGTGATTTGATCTTGGGCTAAAATGTTCTCGGCGATCGGCTAGGGTGTGCGGTAATGAAAACAATGTTAACAAATCGTACGCGGAGTGTACATCTGCGGAAACATTTATTTCATTATATATTTATTGTAATTCATTTTTAATGCAACATAATTTAAACAGAAAGAAATGTAGTTATCATAGATTTAATATTAATTTAGAGCAAGAGTTGTAGTTTAAATGAACCCGCTATTTTCCGTGTGATTCCCAACAACAGTCCATTTGTTTACACTATTAAACTGCGCTCTGTCCTTGAAAATAAGACAAGAAAAATAAAGTGGGTAAACTCGAGTATCTTTTATCTGTGGATATCTTATTAAGGTGAACTTATTTCACACTCAAGTTACATATATGGCGAGTACTTAACTTTTGGACCATAATTTATCTTATTCTCCGAAAGGAAATCTTTACTGAGAAATATTGCGTTTGCTAGTTCAGTTAAGATTGTTTAAACAATTGATGCAAACATCTTTTAAGTCTTCAATAGTTTCGTAGGAAAATCACATTTGCTTTCTAGTAACTTATATCTTTGATAGTAAAAAGAGGACTGTAGCAACCTCTAATGATACACTGTCCACTAATGATATAATGTTGCATTAGTGGTCAGTATGTTGACCACTAATGATATAATTTTATCATTAACGAACAACCTAACCGTCCGCTAATGATATTATTTCAGATTTATATCATTAGCGGTCAAAAATCGTAACCTCTAATGATATTGGGAAAAAGTTTGAAATAATTACTACCTTGGCCACTAATGATATAAACATTTGCATACATTTCCAATTGCATTAGTGGATGGATTTGCAACCTTTAATGATAAAATATAATGATATTATATATATATATATATATATATATATATATATATATATATATATATATATATATATAGAGAGAGAGAGAGAGAGAGAGAGAGAGAGAGAGAGAGAGAGAGAGAGAGAATTGAGACGTTGAATATTGAGACCAAAGGTGTTGAATTAAGGCCCAAACCCGTTAATAATTGACCTGTACGTGGAATTTTGATCATGTAGCCGGTTCTAAATCCAACAGCAAATAATCGAACAATAATGAATTGATATACTAGTATATATTTTTGATTTATTCAATCAAAAATTTACATTTTTTTATATCTTTTAAGTAGATATACAGAAACATTTTTATCATCTTCGCTAACCAAGGGTTTTCGGTCCACTCTGCTCCCCATAAACCTCTTGGCAGATTTCATTACGAAAACTCGGTGACAAGCTCTGTAGCAACCTCTAATGATACAGTATCCACTAATGATATAAAGTTGCATTAGTGGTCAAACTTCTGACCGTTAATGATATAATTTTATCATTAACGAACTACCTAACCGTCCACTAGTGATACAATTTCAAAATTATACCATTAAGGGTCAAAATTCACGTCCACTAATGATATAAGAAAAAACCACAAAATAAGTACATCGTTGACCTTAAATGATATAATTTTTATTGCATTAGAGGACGAGCTTCGACCGTTAATGATACAATTAAGTATAGTAAAGTACCATTTTTAATTTTGCATTTTGCATTTACCCCTGTTTATTTTTAATGATACAGTATCCACTAATGATATAAAGTTGCATTAGTGGTCAGACTTCTGACCGTTAATGATATAATTTTATCATTAACGAACTACCTAACCGTCCACTAGTGATACAATTTCAAAATTATACCATTAAGGGTCAAAATTCACGTCCACTAATGATATAAGAAAAAACCACAAAATAAGCACATCGTTGACCTTAAATGATATAATTTTTATTGCATTAGAGGACGAGCTTCGACCGTTAATGATACAATTAAGTATAGTATAGTACCATTTTTAATTTTGCATTTTGCATTTACCCCTGTTTATTTTTTGGTAGACTAACAGAAGTGTCAGACAGATTATTTAGATTCGACTTTGCTTTCCTGGTTCTTTTAATTTAATAAGATTTAATCTTTAGATGCAAGCTAATAAGAGCCATGATTTCTTTCAAGTTTCAATATTTACATTTTCAGTGTATTTCCCTGTGATAACACTACGTATTGATTTTGTGCTATACAGTCCAATAAATTCAAATGACGTATAATTGGGGTGAAAGCGGGGTTTTCTTATTAATATTCAAATATGTTCTCGTACAATTGCTGAAAATCATATAAATATAAGTAATTAGGAATCATTCTTTGAATATAATGAGGTGATAATTTCGGTCGGGGCGTGATCAAATCTATCATAAAGTCCATCGAGCTTTATTAGATTTGATCACGCTCCGACCAAAATACCTAAAGAATGACTCCTTATTCCTTAAATATTCAGCTGCTAGAACAAGGTTAATTGAATATATGATAAAACTTAAAAAATAGTCAAGAATATTCGGACCAGAGGTGAACAAAATATTTTAAAAGCAAAGGATCAAACCTACTTAAGGTGGAAAAACACACCTGGAAAAAGTCACTCAAATTAACAGAAAATTATTTGATTATGAAAGATATAATGAAAAATAAACTGTATATTTGTCACATAAGCGACAAATTTGCAGTTTGGTAAATAAAAAAATGAATATAAAAAAACGATTCAGTTAGTGACAACAAAATCCCCTGCAGGATTCGAACTCGGGATGTACGCATCACAAGCAACCTTTTATCAACTCGGCTATGGAGTATGTTACCTTTTGCCTTCGATAAAGTTATTCCACCTTAAAGATTGTTTTTTATGTTGCTCAAGTTCGTATATCTCTTCTTTTTTTTCAGAGAATCGGCTCCTTTTGTCGCTTTTCTGCTATTTGAAATAGGCATCTGATATTATTTTACCTCAAATATCCATAAATGCGATACACGTATCTAGAACCAGTTGATCATTTCCAGTAAAGACAATGTTGTAAACTAAATCTCTATATATATTTTTAATGCACTTCTTTCTCTTGACATTGGAAATAAACACTATCTAGAATATATCCTTGTTACTCAAAATAGGAGCAACATATGCAGGCAAAAAGTCGTGTTTCATATTAGCATTTACCTATGACTGTAGTAACCTCTAATGATACATCCTCTAATGATATAAAGTTGCATTAGTGGACATAATCGTAATCGATAATGATTTAATTTTATCATTAAGGTACTAAGTACTACATAGCCGTCCATTTTTGATGCACTTTCAGGCTCGGATCCAGGATTTTTTCCGGGGTTGGCGGGTCAAACCTTTTCACAATAATGTAATAACAGTCAATTCATTTTTCTTATAAATTGTTACATTGTAATTTTTTATCCCCCTAGGTAGACCCCCCTCCCCCCACTCCCCGACCCTCTTTCTAGATCTGCTCATGGCTTTCAAAATTATATAACAAATGGTCAAATATTTAATCAACTATTGATATGAAATAAAAAAAACCGCAAAACTTGTAGAACATAAATTGTAATGATGATAAAGTTCCTATTGTATCAGTAAGTGGACTTGAACCATTAATTGTACCCCTCTGTTTATATCTCTATTGACTGAGGATAGTGTATTAGATGGATTTTTAACAAAGTAGACAATTGAGGCCAAGTACAATGTTGACCAATAATAACGAATCTTTATATTGCTTAAGGCCAAGTGGATAGATTTGCCTAGACTATCTACTGGACAAGTCATGCTCTTATGCGTGCCACTCTGTCTACTTCTCGCTCTGTTATTTATGAAAAGTATGAGATAGATTATTTAAAAAATAAAAATTAAAAGAGTACACCATTGATCAATAATGATATATATTTATACCTGTATTGCATTAGTCGTAGTGGATGGTGTTGCCTAATGGACGGATTTCAACCATTAATGATACAATTCCATGTAGGAAGAGGTACATTTAAAATGCAAAATTTAAAATAGTACTATATAGGATAGATAATTGTATCATTAACTGTTGAAGTTCATCCTCTAATGCAATAAAAATTATATCATTAAAGGTCAACGATGTACTTATTTTGGAGTTTTAACTTATATCATTAGTGGAGGTGAATTTTGACACTTAATGATATAATTTTGAAAGTATATCATTAGTGGACGGTTAGGTAGTTCGTTAATGATAAAATTATATCATTAACGGTCAGAAGTCTGACCACTAATGCAACTTTATATCATTAGTGGATACTGTATCATTAGAGGTTGCTACAGAGGACTTAGTTCATTTTGTTGCAAATTTATACGGGTATTTAAGTTATTTGGAACGTTTCTTAAACGTATAATTTTCAAAATTGTTTAATTTACTAAAGGTTCTTCGATCCTCAGCCTCGAAGTATTTTTTATCATAAAAATTTATCCTTCAAACTTTATAAATGAAATAAAATTAAAGAAAGTTTTTGATGGTATCCATACATTTTACGAAGATTTTGCAATTTTGGCCACGATGGATATATAGAATTATAAATATACAAGTTCAGATCATATTAGAAAAAAAAGGTGTACCTGTGCATCGGTTGCTCGAACCCCTTTACCTTTATAAAGTAGGTTTCCGTGGAACCACTAAGCCAAGTCGTTCGTTGAATAGTTGTGTGTAATATTAACACTACAAGACTAATTAAACTTGTCTATATAAAAGACAGATTTAAGGTACGAATAAAAAAATTCCGGATAATCTAGAGTTATCGAACATTGCTGAGGATCGGAGATGACTAAGGATTGCACACCACTATTAATTTTTACTATATACTCTTACCAAAATTACGCAACTTTAGACACGGGTAGCGAGTTTAAAATAAACTTCTGGGAAAATCCCTCTTTACAACTGTTAAAACAATCGTTCCTAACCAATTTAGTAGCAAAAAACACACAGCCATCCACAAAGGCACGAGAGTTTGTTTACATCAAAGTTACACATGTGCTTGAAAATCATGTTCGAGCCTTTTCACACCCCTGCCGAAACAACTGGCATCAAAAATTCAAGTGACCTCGTATTTTTACAAAAGTGGGAAAATCAGGCAGTTTACACGTTGTTTTTCATCTCATAAAAAACTACAGTCCCTGTCGCTGGCGGAAAACCCCTAAAAACGAAGGGGAATTCGGGAATTATTTTGCCTCAGCCATGTTTTGACGTGAACCTTCGGAAAAATAGTGTTGTGAGACCTGCAGTGGAAGGCTACAAAATAGTGTTGTGAGACCTGCAGTGGAAGGCTACATCGTCACAACATGTCTGACATCCGTTCGAAACGCCATTTTGTTCCGGATTGCTATACACCGTTTAATTGAACTCTTCTAACGAGGGAGATGAGATAGGAATGAAATCACCAAAACGCGTAGAAAATATGATAATTCTCTTCCTGTTTAAAGCTTTCAACTAACATTGATTATCAGCTGTTTTAAAGATCGTGAACCTTCGGAAAAATAGTGTTGTGAGACCTGCAGTGGAAGGCTACAAAATAGTGTTGTGAGACCTGCAGTGGAAGGCTACAAAATAGTGTTGTGAGACCTGCAGTGGAAGGCTACATCGTCACAACATGTCTGACATCCGTTCGAAACGCCATTTTGTTCCGGATTGCTATACACCGTTTAATTGAACTCTTCTAACGAGGGAGATGAGATAGGAATGAAATCACCAAAACGCGTAGAAAATATGACAATTCTCTTCCCGTTTAAAGCTTTCAACTAACATTGATTATCAGCTGTTTTAAAGATTTAAATATATATATAATGCATTCATCAAAAATGTAATTTTTCAGCTTCAAACATTATCATAAGCACGACTAATCTTATATCTACATATTTAGCATAGACTTGTTCCTTTTTTAAATGTTTCTTTAAAAAAAAATTGGTCCCAAGGTATTTGAGACCATGTAAAATAAAAAAGACAACTCTTAAACAGGATCTTATATACCAAGATTTTTGCAAAAATTCAGGATTTCCTTTAATTTTTCTTTTCTTCATCCCATTAACCAAGGAATATTGCTTATATTTTCAGATTTTTGTGGGATTTTGTCCAGCAGTTTGCCTTAAAAGAATTTTTTTATATTTCAGTTTCATATTAATTTTATGTGGATTCCAATAAAAATCATACAAACTTTATTCATGATTATTTTGTTTTTTATTTCTAAACTTAGTAATATTTCACTTTCATAAGAATTATAAAACAGAAATGTTTAAAAATTTGATAAATAAGGGGTTATCTGGAACCAGACTGATATTTTAAAAATTCTCTAGAAAATAGAGTATTGTATTTTGAGGTCTATCATTCTTGTATACTGTGCCTAGTACATGTATTAGTAACAAATGCATGCAACAAAAATCTCCTACACTTTTTTGGTGTAGAGATCCACCTTAATTCTATTTGTACGTGTAAATTAAATTAACCCCATTATATTTGTAAATATTGTGTAAATGTATATGCTTTTCAATTTCTATTAAGACAGTTCTTTTCTTATTAAATGTGCTCATTTATAAATGCATTATTTTGAATGATAGATACAATGTATATATCGAAGTATTAGATAAGCACATGAATAGCATATGATTACATGCTTATTTTTTAAATATCAAATCATTTAATATCTCATTGAAATGCATCCTTTGCTAAATGACAAATATGAAAAATATATATTATTTTTTTAACCTGTGTCGAATTGTCTTCAATTAGACATGAAAAAAAATTATGATAAATTACGTATAGCATCATACTTTCAGCTAATTTTTGATTATATTGATATCGAAAATGATATCATGATGAAAATCACTCAGGATATCTGTTTAAAAGATACTGAAATTAATAGCAGATGGCTTAGCAAGAATTCCATTCATGGGAATTTTTACAATTGTATGATCTTACCAATTAGTCGTACAAGTTATTAGTGTTCAATTTGCAATATTTGTCTTCATTTTCCTGTACAGTTTGACTGCATGGTCAACGACAGGGAACGGGTCGATATTTCTCCACAATTTTCCTACTTTTGAATGTCAGATAAAAATTAATTTTAAATAAGTTTAAGTTTTAATTGAGAATCTTATGGATACTTTTTGAATCCAGTACAGCAAAACTTCTCGGGATGCATCCATCCGAATAGCAGCCGGTAAATAACTTTACATGTATGCTTTAATAAGGACCGAATTCCTAATTATAAAGAGAACATCTCTAGAACTCTAGTCAGAAACTTAAAAAGGAGGAGATGCAAAAAATTGAGAAATACCAAGTAAGAGGGAACGATAAGCAGATTTTCCTTAGGTTATAGACTGGAATAAAAACGTAAATGTAAAAACCGCTGCTTTGGTAGTTTATATTCAGAAATGCAATGTATATATTCATAGGAGGTGTACGAATTTACGTAGCAAGCCGACAGATAAACAACATATTTACAGGCAATTTTTTTCCAGACGCTGCAAAACTCTCTTTGTGCAGGCATGGAAAAAAGACGCACGATGCAAGATAATATTAAACATTGGTAAAGTTACCTGAGAGATAGCATCATTTCGAACGTTGTCGATGCATTCCAATATCACAATAAACATGTAATATATTCTAAGATTTACTTTATATAGAACATCTTATCACAAATATCTACATATATGGAGTAAAGAGATATGAAGCAAAATATGTTAAGCTCTGAACTAATGATCGTATTCAAAGAATTTTTATCAAGTTTGTTTGGCAAAACAAATTGACATCAGTTTAGATAATAATTCTGCGTCTTGATAACTGCATTTTATTCACGATATTATGTAATATTGGATCTATTAACCTTATAATAGTTTCGAAAATAAACTTTAATATTATGCTGGCAAATTCCTTTCATTTTTGAATGAGATTCAGCCGAACGGTAAATACTGTAACCAACTTTTAATTGCGACGACTTTATTTCGCGATTTACCGGAGATAAACTGGTTCGCGGCGACTAGTGTTGGTGATCAAGTCATTTCTACACCTGTTATTATAGCCATACAGTAATGACTGGTTCGCGACAAGAAATATTCGCGGCGACGAGACTATCGCAAACCCTGCTAATATTTCTTGCACGCGAATAAATGTTGGTATTGATATAAACACGTATAGGTAGATGTTTGACAAAAACAAAAATCAAAAAAGTAAAAGCATATAGTATTTTTCTTCAATGTAAAACATTTCGAAGCTGTTGATAAAAGTTTAGCTCCCGGTTAACAAAACAAAAACAAAAAACCCAAAAAACAAATAAAAGTTTTTAATTCATTTCTACAATAAATTTTTTATTCAAATTTTTATAAAATGTTAATCAGTTAATAATGAGTGAAAATCAATAAAAAAAATTACATGATCATCGATTTTCTTATTTTACTTTGGCGTTTTAAAATTTGGGTACGAAAATCCTCATATATAATAGAAAGTAATGGGAATTTTCTGGGGTGTGGTATAAATACTGATATTTTAAAAATTATGCAATCGATTTTTTATTATAGTTAAATTTTAATATTAAGAAGTCAATTAGCTTACCAATGAACAAAGAAAAAATGTAGGTCATCGACCAAAACTTTTTGTGGGGTTGTGTCAAAGTTCACTGCATGGTTCATTTTTCTTCAGAAATATCATTGAAAAAAGGACATGATTAATTAATTATTGACTGATGTAACATTAACTGCTTTATATATAAATATAGTTATGTTATGGTTATGGTTATGGTATAAATTCTATATCAACCAGATTATAAGACTATAAACTGCATTTGGGCGTTTTAAGATTTATAAAGCGTGGAAATATAACGAACTTGTCGCAAACAGAGGAAATTCGGACGAATATTTTTTCTTAAGTTTTCTGCACTAGAAATATTTTGGCATCACAAATTATGTTTAGTAGAATGAAAATTTAATTATTTACTCTTACTCTGATGTACGTAATTACGACAGTCATATTCATAGCATATGCGCGGATTTCTGCGCAGAGGTGCAAAATCTTGAATTGGGTCCGTCGTCCTTAAATCACATGTTACAGTAGCTTTTTCTTGATTGTCTAAAGTCCTGATTTACAGTAATTTTTTAATGTTGTCGTCATTAGACACAATCTTCGGAATACCTTAGCCAGTGTCGTAAATGTTACTTGGCCTGGGCAACCTTGTTCAACTTTTTCTTTTCTTTTGTTAGCAAATATGATTCTCAGTTTTCTGATATGAACGCAAAACATTTTAGTTTTAGAAAATGATATATATCCATTCGAAAGCGTTAAAGCAATGTTTAAGCTTTCCTTCTTAGAAGAGCGAAGATGCCAATTAGAATAAGGCATCAGTTAATCGTGGGAACAGGAAAAATTCAGCGAGGTGACTCACGGTCACAAAACATAAATGCGAGACCGGCCGCGGTTAACAACGTTCTATATGCTTGCAAACGCAACCACTTCTGACTTGATGGGGGAAAAACGTCCTCGACAATATATATTATGTAGGCGTGTAGACTGGAGCAAAACTTCATAAAAATTCAGCTACATGTACATAATCTTTTGTGAAAAATTTAACTTGTCAAGCTAATACATCAAACTGAAGGGGGGGGGTCCATCTTGCATTAAAAAAAACCCATCCAGTAAAGACCATTTTGATACATAGGTGATCATATGAAATATTATCCTTAAGTTTGTGTACTAGCATAGCCTTTATATCGAGTGTCATTGTATCGCTGAAGTATCTCTAGGTTTATCGAGTTCTATTTAGTTTTGGTTTTTTTTATTAATTTAAGATATACATCATATGATATTTTACAAAATATTGATAGATACATCATTTATATTTACATACACTAAGTATGATTCCATCTATTTCTTTAAAAAATGATTCTAATTCACAACTGTATAGAAACTGACAGGGCTGAAATCTTCACGATCAAGTTTTAATCAGTTTATCGATCGGTCGAAACCTTCAGCAGCCTAAGAAAAATGAGGGACTGATGGAAATAATCATGATGATGTCAGACTCAAATTCCTATATTAGACGCGTTTTCATTTTCTTTTTTTTTTAACTAACTGATGTACTTAACTATAATTAGTTACTTTTATTTAATTTTTACGATTAATTCATTAATTTGTTAAAAGAAAGATGTAAATATAAACAATAAAATGCTTTCTTTGATGATTGTTATTAAGGTAGCGATCATTGCCTACAATATTTTTTTTTCATAAACCGCTGACGCGGGTTACGTGTTTTTTTTTATATTGATAATAAAGAAGTTTATCCTTCAAGTTTTTATTAGTGAATTTTAGCAAATTGTGTTGAGTCGAAATCAATTGAAGGAAAGTTTGATTTTTCTGGAACATACTCAATGGAAGTAAGGTGAATATATAGGGGTAAATTTGTGTACACTGCAGTATCAATTCATAGAGGTATCTTTAGCACACTTTCAAAGATCATAAAAGGGCCGTTGATGTTCATTTGGGTGAAAAACGATATAATTAGGTATATTTAAGATCTATATGTGATATCAATATAAGATGCACATGAAATGACTGGGGTTTATCGCGTTAAAAAGACGAACAATTTTGTTTAATATATATTTCTTGTTGTACTTTAAATAATACAAACCTTTAAATGATTTATTTTTTTTCTACAAACAGAGAAAAAGTCATTTGACTCATTTCAGTTCTTAAATAATCAACCTTTGTTTAAATTTCGGTTCGTTAAATCTTGAAACAGCGAGACAAAGATAATTCACAAGGTAAATATTATTTACATGTGAACGGATGACAAATATTGAATTAAGGTAAGATTGTTGTTCATGTCTGATATATTATCAAGGGAACCTGTACTTTACGATTAATGTAAGATTCATTTGACAGTTCTACGAAAAAAGCCATACGGAGAAATATTGCGTGTTTATTCAGATAAAACGTCCGAAGATATTAACTGCTTGAGATTGGGTGATAGACGGATCATTATTTAGGTCTTCCGTTTCCAACGGAAGACCTTATTGTTATTGCTTTGTTTCTTTTTCCCTATTCTTCTATATTAGGGTCTTCCGTCTTCAGCGGAAGACCCTTCTATTATTCTTCGGTTTCTTTTTCCCTATTATTATTTTTTTTTTCTTCTTCCGATTTTTGTGCACGCGATTTCTCAGAAACGGCTCGGCCGATCTCCATCAAATTTTCAGATTTGATATATATTGGTCTGAACCTGATAGCAAATTTTTTGCATTGATGACGTCACATCCGTTTTTGAGATATTGAGATTTTTCCAATTTTTATATGGGTATTTTGTCTGCAGTCGTTCTCCTAAACTATGAAAGATATTGAGCTCAAATTTCTACGGTTGGTAGAGGAAAGATTGAAGTTTTGCATGGTTGTTGTTTTATACATGTATGTCTAGCTCTAAATGCGCCAAAGCTCGGTAGGGCTTGAAAGTTGAGATAACAAAAGCGTCGTGAATTTTCGTGCTTTTCTTTGTTTATCTCTTTTCTGGAAAATATTTTGTTAAAACATGTAATGCAAAAAAAGTTTAAATTTACAAGATCTTTCGTTTGATATCAAGAAAAAGGGGCTGACCCCTAAAATTAGGGTTCTAGAGGGCTCTAAAGTATTTCATCTATAGCCCTTAACTGAGAGATATTTTGTAATAGATTATATAAGCAAATATGTTTATCTTACAGTTATGTTGCCTTACAATATAATGATTTTCTAATGTGTTACGTAATTAGGGGTTTTTTTGGGGTCAAAATTCCAAAACATTGATCACCTATATCTCAAAAAGGAAAAATATTTTGATAAGCAGTATAGAAGAAAAGATGCTCAAAATGATCTACTAAACAGTATGCAACCATCAAAATTTCGTTAAACGGCCCCTATAAGGAGATAAGGGGTCGGCCCCTAAAACCTTCTTTCTTTGATATCTCAAGAACGGTAACGAATTTCTAAACACTTGTTGAACAAAATGTGTTTAGAATTAAATGACCTTTCATTTGATATCAAGAAAAAGGGGCTGGCCCCTAAAATTAGGGGACTAGAGGGCTCTAAATTTTTTTATCTGCAGCACTTTACTGATAGATATTTTGTGAAAGGTTATAGAAGCAAATATGTTTATCTCACAGTTATTTATCCAAGCAATGTAAGAATTTTATCATGCGTTACATAATTAGTGGTTTTTAGGGGCCAAAAGTCCAAACTTTTGATCACCCATATCTCAGAAAGGAAAACAATTTTGAAATGCAGTATAGAAGGAAAGATGCTCAAAACGATGTACATAACAATATGCAACCTTTAAAATTTCGTTAAACGGCCCCTATAAGGACATAAGGGGCCGGCCCCTAAAATGTTTTTCCCATTTATATCAAGAACGGTAACGATTTTTTAAACACTTGTTGAACAAAATGTGTTTAGAATTAAAGGACCTTTCATTTGATAGCAAGGAAAAGGGGCTGGCCCCTACAATTAGGGGACCAGAGGGATCTAAAGTTTTTTATCTGTAGCCCTTTACTGATAGATATTTTGTGAAAGGTTATAGAAGCAAATAATTATGTTTATCTCACAGTTATTTATCGAAGCAATGTAAGGATTTTATCATGTGTTACATAATTAGGGGATTTTAGGGGCCAAAAGTCCAAAATTTTGATCACCTATATCTCAGAAAAGAAAAACATTTTGAAATGCAGTATAGAAGGAAAGTTGCTCAAAATGATGTACTTAACAATATGCAATGTTCAAAATTTCGTTAAACGGCCCTATAAGGAGATAAGAGATCGGCCCATAAAACGTTCTTTGCCGTATATCTTAAAACGGTAACGAATTTCTAAACACTTGCTGAACAAAATGTGTTTAGAGTTAAATGACCTTTCATTTGATATCAAGAAAAAGGGGATGGCCCTTCAAATTAGAGGACCAGAGGGCCCTAAAGTCTTTTATCTGTAGCCCTTTACTGAGGGATATTTTATGAGGGTTATAAAAGCAAAATTAGGTATAATACGTTTATATATCCTAACAATATAATGATTTACTTATGCGTTACCTAATTAGGGGTTTTAGGGGCCAGAAGTAAAAAGTTTAACCGTGTCTATTTCAATTGGAAGAAATGCTAGTATTTAAAAAAAGCAACGTAAGAGAACTTATAAAAAGCGATGCAGAAAAGCAGTAGTACTCCATTCCTTTTTACTGATCATGTTTTCTTGTCGAAAATCAAAGTCGATGATGTCATATCACCTTCTTAAAATCGGACGGAAGACCTCCTCGTTGCTCGCAACGAGATCGTGTCTAGTTGAAATACTGTTTACAGTGAAATATTCATTTTAAACCAACGGATTTTTATTATATATATTCTTAACCGAAAAACAAATAGTTTTGTACTAGTCTGTTTCTGACGTCTAAAAAGGGCTCTATAAATACGTTTTAACGGCAAAGAATAGTTATTTGGTCCAGCATGTTTTTTTTTATTATAATTAAAGTATGCTGAGTCTGAAAAAAATATGCTGGCTTTCATGAAAAGGCGTTAAGTGGGTCAAAATGGCGATTCAAAATGGCGGATAACCAAACTTTAAAATTTTCTCTGAATTTTCTTCCATGAGAAACAAAATAACGAAACACGCTAATGAGTTGGTCTAGCATAGTATTTCATCATATGTGTTGAATGTTAATAAGTATGTTGGCCTTCCACAAATGGCGTTCATAAGGTCGAAATTGCGATTCAAAAAGGCGGATAACCAAATTTTCAATGTCTTCCTATATTTTTAAAATGCAGAAAAAGCGTGAGACGAATATTTTTTTCCGGTCCAGCAAAGTTTTTAATCATAACTAAGGTGTGGTTAGTCAGAAATAGTCTGCGGAATTTCAAGAAAATGACGTTATGTATGTAAAAAAAAAAACAAAAAAAACCCCGGCGATTCATAATGGTGGACATAATTTTTTTTATAATTTTTCCGTAAAGTTACCTAAATGGAGAAAAAGCGTGAAACAAACGATTTCAATTCTGTTCAGCCAATTTTCAAATCATTAAAAATCATTAAAAAGGCGCGCTAAGTCTGAAGAATTATGTTGGTCTCCACGAAAACGGTGCTTTTAATGTCAAAATGGCGGACAGCAAGATATCATAATTTTTTCCTAGAAAGTTTCTTGATGGGAAAAATACACGAGATCAACATTTATATTTCGGTCCAGCAAAGTTTATCAACATAATTAAGTCGTGCTGAGTCTGAACAAATATGCTGACTAAGGCGTTGACTAAGTCAAAATGGCGTTTCAAAATGACCGACAGCCAGATTTCATAATTTTCTTTAGAAGTTTTTTTGAAAAGAAAACAATCATGAAACAAAAACTTATAGTCCGGTCAAACAAAGTTTTCATTCAAAATTAAGGCATACTAAGTTTAAAGATAAATGCTTGTTTTTACAAAAATGGCGTTATTTAGGTAAAAATGACCAACAGCCAGATTTCAAAATTCACGTTTAAAGCCTTTAAGAGGGGTAAAATGTGTACGTATCATATTGAACAAATATAATCTGACAAATTAAATTCGAACACTTAACGAATAAAAATTCCCAAACTGTTCCACCCCTTACTAAAAAAGGTTAATTTTCTCCATTTTATTAGTTGTATTTGGTATTTAAACATTATCTGTTCATTTTTTTAAATATCCTTCTTGTTCCTAAATAAACCTTTCTGTTTTTATTACATTTTATGGACCAATTTCTTCGATCTGCCTAGAAATATGTAAGAAAATGTGGCACACCTTGTCAGATCGTGAAATGCGACAAAAAATTACAAAGTTGTAGTGAGGGGAACTTTTTTAGCAATACAGTGTGGAAATGGGTGTTTTTAGGCTTAAAAGACATCGGTATCAAAAGCTTGTATATAACAGAGGTACAGTTGGATACTTGGGAAAAGAGTACGACATAAGATCTATTCTAGTGTCTGTATATCTCTTCCTTTACCTTTGATGCATATAAAGCAAATAAATCTAACTACTATATCATCATATGCACTGGAAAAGCTCATGATTCAAAGTTTTTCCCAAATCAGGATATCGTCAAGCTTTTAATATAATAAAAGGTATGCACAATATGTTTTGGGCAACCCAAGAATTTTACAAAAATTTATACCTTTTATAAGGAGTCAAGCTGTCAATGTCTTCGATAAGAATAAAACAACCTATTGCAAAATTATCAACATGTGTTTGGTTCAAATGTACCAAGGAAAGTGTAAACAAGCGTACTAAAAAGCAATGCATGTCCTTATTCAGTGGAAGAGTTGACGATTTTTTTCTAGACCATGCCAGTGTCGATGTGCAAAACATCCTCACAACTAAGCTTGCTGATGGATGTTCGAACCTCTTTAAAACCAATAAATATCTCTTCCAATGCTGTTGTAGAGAAATCGCCCCCTCTCTAGAACTTCGTAAAGCATTTGGTTCATATTAATCACTGATATGGTGTGACACAATTTCTGATTTCTACAGCCTATCGAGGAAATCGACATATAAAGTGTACAGAAAGTGTACAGAAACAACTACGAGAAGAGGAATTAACTGATCAGTAAACCAAAGAATTCAAGAAGTTCGTCAGTTATACATTTATGTATGTATAACCAAGACACATTACTCACTGACACGGTTCAATTTGCTTTATTTATAAAATCAAAGAGCCCGAGAAAATGCTCCAACTTTGGATATGCCCTACATTTGCTTATGAAATAAACACACTACATGTAAAAAGTAATGATATAGGGAGATAGGCATATAAAAGCATGCCCATAATGTCATGCCTAGTGATGGTTGTTTGTTGCTAGAATTAATGACCTACGATCTTATTTCTATTTTTGTTGAATAACCTTTATGTTTGAATGCAATCATGCTAACTTACAGTGTATAGACATTTGCAGATTCCAAATCGCAGACCTATCATTTCCAAAAAAGATTGTAAAAATCAAATATACAGAGAAAAATGAGCACCTTTTTCAATAAAAAGCTAGTTATTATATTGGTAAAAGTGTTCAAATTCAATTGTCAGTTACATTATTAGTATCAATAATATGATACTCACACGTTTTCCCCTTTCAACAGCCCTAAAGAAAAATTAAATTTGTCCATCCGCAGAAATTCCATCTACGTATATTAATAGGTTCTGAAATATTTGCAAATGCTACTTTTTAGTCAGCCTTCGGGCTGACTAAGTTGGGATGAAACTTCAATTGCGTTTGGGTAAATTGGAATTCTGAAAAGGAATGACAGTTACAAAAATTCTAAGTAGTTATGAAACTGGTCAGTTTGTTTCAGTTTCTATGTCAAACTGCGCATCGATGTATTAGAAGATTGTCAATGGGTATCGTCTGCAGCCACGTGCACGGTCCGGAGCCCGCGTATATCTAAACGACTCTCTTAGTGAGATTGGAGAGGAAATATATTGGCAGTGGATTGCGACGAGACCATGAAATTCAGACAGTTATCTTTGCAAAGTTGCAACTTTAAGTATTAAGTACATGTAGGTGTGCAGTCATACATTGCATGTACACCGCTACATGCTTATCTCGTCAACTACAAGTACAACCATAAAAATAAGGTTGCAATCTAATTGTGCATCCGCATATTATCATTGTTCTGGAAACTATTTATCTTGTATGTTAATAGATTGTGTATTCACGTTTGACCTAAAATTAAAATTCCGCCGGCTGACTTTCTTAGCTTTTTAAACAGCTAACCTTGTTACATTTTCATCCACATTAAGTTTGAGAATACTATATCGCTTGCTATTGTACAACAGTCATTGTTCGAGTTTTCGCGGTCTGGCTGACAACGCACTAGAAACGCAATGGAAGCGCGGTAAAAACGCTAATGAACGCAGAAGAAACGTGAAGAGAGCAAGATGAACGCAGCAACAGCTCTTTGGGGTCGCTATGTGAACGCAGCTAAATAAAAAAAAACCGCTGTGGATGCGCAGTGAGAGCGCGATAGAGACGCAGTGACATCACAAAGGACTCCGAGGGGTCTCTGTGCAAGAGCAATCGACTTATCACTGCGTCTACACTGCGATTAGCTGCGTTCCTTGAGCTCGCCAACCAAGCTCTCGTGACGCTGTTGGAGACCTTATGACGCTGTCACGACGACCTCGCTCCGTTTCTACTGCGTATCTATCAGAACGCAAAGCCACGGCACTTACTTTGTGCATGTTCAAAGTGCGCGCCGTCGTATGGCGTTCTATAATGTTCTAGGCGATTCCATTGCGACAAATGAGGATGCCGTTGCGTTGTTACGGCGCTGTAGGATATTCTTCTGCGTGTACCTTGGCGCTTTACATTATTTAAGGACGCAGCGGGATCGCCATGAGGTGTGACAGGGGTTTAAAGCAAGAGGGTGAAAATGAATAATTCCATTGAAGAAAAACTTAGAGAAAGGGACGCTGGCAAAACAAAGATAGAAGTCTTCATACAAACCCAAACCCTCATTGGCGTGTACATGTATGACAAAAGAAAACCTGGAAATCAGTACTTGTGAATTGATATATATTTATAGATTTCAATCCTAATAACAAAATATCAAAGTTTTATAGAAATTGAAAAGGAAAAATAGCTTATCTGTTTAGTTCTACCTTAAAAGAGAAGTTTTCATTCAGTTTCATTATTGGTTTCTTATATGAAGTCTAGACAAATTATAGGGTCAAACTAGTGTTTTCTCACAAAAACGTATTTCGTTTCTAAAACCTTTTACAAAAATGTTTAAACCCTATATATAACGGCAAAATATACAATGATTACCATCCCCTGTAATATCAAAAGCGCTTGCATGGACATCGATCATGCTGTAATACAATCTATTTTAATTTCAACATCAATAATATTATAGCTGTTTATTTTCAATACAACTTTCCTAAGCACCTGTTAAATATTCATGCTCTACTAATGCTATAGTACACGTACATATATATCAAATTGGACCAATAACAGAATAATTTTGCAAACCGTTTCTTGAAATATTGGTTTTCCTATTGAAGAATTTAACCCAGTTGGTTCTCTCAAACTGTTTATGTGATTTATTTTTAAGGTCTTCCGTTTCCAACGGAAGACCTTATAGTGATTGTAATGTTTTTTATTATTAAGGTCTTCCGTTTCCAACGGAAGACCTTATAGTGATTGTAGTGTTTTTTCTTTCTTATTATTATTTTTTTTTTCCCCTTTTTTTGTCGGCAGAATTTCTCAGAGATGGCTGTATGGATTTCCCTGAAATTTTCAGGGATGATAGAGAATGATAATATCTCGAGGCGTTTTTTTCATTTTTTCAAAATTCATTTCCGTTCGTCCGTTTCCTGTCGCGCGTCAACAAACCTTGTTCCCTCAAGATCTCAGAATCGGCAAACACTTGAACATCCAGACTTTCTTGGATGATAGACCTATATCTGTAGATGTGTTTAAACTATTTTGTTTTGTTCGTCGCAACTTCCGGTCGTCACCGGAAGTACTTAAAAATTATTTTATTTATGTATTAAACTTATTTTACATAAAATGAATCTGATAGTATAAATCCTTACATGTGTCATCTAAGCGATGATATATAAACAAGAACATTCTACTTCCGGTGAGATATCTCAATTATCTCAAGTAACTTTTTTATAACAAATTTTGTTCCCACGAGATCTCAAAAACTATAAGTGATGAAGACACGAAACTTTTATGGATGATAGACATTTGATTGAAGATGTGTTTAACTGGTTTTATTTTGTCGACCGTCACTTCCGGTCCACACCGGAAGAGTTCAAACAAATCAAGCTATTTATCAGTTTAACTGTTTTCCTTTGATAGTATCAGTTAGCTCGATGAACAATAATGTGCGATGGGCAAGTACACAACAAATAATAAATTAATTTTTCATTGAGCACTTCCGTTTGTCCGTTTCCTGTCCCGAGACAAAAAAACTGATTTCGACGAGATTTAAATAACGGTAACGACTTGAACAACCAAACTTTGTGGGATGATAGACCTATGTATGAACATGTATATACTATATTTTGTTTTATCCGGCGTAACTTCCGGTCGTCACAGGAAGTACACCAAAATTTGATTATTTAATAATATTTGGGTTATTTAGCATGGAAGTTACATTTTAGCAACAGAAATACAAAAGTTCATCTACACATGGATAAATAAACGAAAAAATTCTACTTCCGGTGAGACATCTCAAATATCTCAGGTAGTTTTCTTTTATAAAAATTTTGTACCCGGAGATCTCAGAAACTGTAAGAGACTAAGATACAAAACTTATATAGATGAAAGACATTTGATTGAACATGTGTTTAACGGGTTTCATTTGGTCGTCCGTCACTTCCGGTTCTCACTCGAAGCGTTCAAGCAAAATGAAGTTTTTTTTTTTAAAGTTTAGATTTTTTTAAACAATTTACTCAGTGTGATGAACAGTAACGTACCGTAGGTAAATGTACTAAAAATATCTACTTTTAATTTCCTTAATCACTTCCGTTTGTCGGTTTCTGGTCCTGAAACAGAAACCTTTTCTCAGCGAGATCTCATAAGTAACAAAAACTTGAACATCAAAACTTTAAGAAAAGACAGAACTATGTATGAGGATATGTCTACTATGTTCTGTCTGATCCGGCGTAACTTCCGGTCGTCACAGAAAGTACTCAAAAATTGACTTTTTGTCTTTTTGTTTTGTTTTACATAGAAATAGTTACTAGAAAATTCCATCACAGTATCTTATATATCCTTTTTTATTATTAGAGAAATGCATTTATTTTACAGTTTAATACATGAGGAACGGAAGACCTTTTTGTTGCTATAGCAACAAGAGTCTAGTTATTATTATTATTATTATTTTTTTCCCACTTTTTGGCCACAAGATTTCTCAGAGATGCATTGACAGATTTTCTTGAAATTTTCAGGAATGATAGATAATGATAATATCTCGAGGCGTTTTTTTTATTTTTTCAAAATTCACTTCCTGTCGTCCGTTTCCTGTCCCGTGACAAAAAGCTTGTCACATCGAGATCTCAGAAACGATAAAGACTTGAGCATTCAGACTTTGTAGGATGATAGACCTATAGCTGTAGATGTGTTTAAACTATTTTGTTTTGTTCGTCGTAACTTCCGGTCGTCACCGGAAGCACTTCAAAAAATAGTTTTTTTACGTATTTAATTTATTTTACATAGAATGAATATATAAGTATAAATCTTTATATATGTCATCAAGGCGATGTTCAATCAACAGAAAAATTCCACTTCCGGTGAGACATCTCAAATATCTCAGGTAGCTTTTTAAAAATAAATTTTGTACCCGCGAGATCTCAAAAACTGTAAGTGATGAAGACACGAAACTTTTATGGATGATAGACATTTGAATGAAGATGTGTTTAACTGCTTTTATTTTCTCGGCCGTCACTTCCGGTCCACACCAGAAGAGTGGAAACAAATCAAGCTGTTTATAAGTTTAACTGTTTTTCTTTTCCAATTTTAGAGAAATTGATAGGCAATAAAACCCAGTTGTCAAATGCATAAGAACTACTAACTTTAAATTTTCACTGAATACTTCCGTTTGTCCGTTTCCTGTCCCAAAACAAAAAATTTGACTCCTCGAGATCTTAAATATGGTAATGACTTGAACAATCAAACTTTGCAGGATGATAGACCTATATATGTAGATGTGTTTACACTTTTTTGTTTTGTTCGGCGTAACTTCCGGTCGTCACCGGAAGCACTTCAAAAATTATTTTTTTTATGCATTTAATTTTTTGAACACATAATTGAAATATAAGTATAAATGCTTACATATATCATCTATCCGATGATAATAAAACAAAAAAATTCCACTTCCGGTGAGATATCTCAAATAACTCAGGCTATCTTTTTTAAACAAATATTGTAACAACGAGATCTCAGAAACTGTAAGTGACTAAGACATGAAACTTACAAGGATAATAGACATTTGATAGAAGATGTGTTTAACAGTTTTCATTTTGTCAACCGTCACTTCCGGTCCACACCGGAAGAGTTGAAAAAAATCACAATTTTTTTAAGTTTTACTGTTTTTCTTCAATATTTTTGGATAAAATGTTAGACAATAAGTCACGTTGTCTAGTGTTTGTAAAAAGCTAACTTTTATTTTCATTGAACACTTCCGTTTGTCCGTTTCCTGTCCCGAGGCAAAGTATTTTGACTCCTCGAAATCTCAAATACGGTAATGACTTAAACAATCAAACTTTGTGGGATGATAGACCTATGTATGTAGACAATTTTACACAATTTTGTTTTGGTCGGCGTAACTTCCGGTCGGCACCGGAAGCACTTTAAAATTATTTTTTTAACTTTATTTTTTTTTTTAACAAAAAATAATTATCTAGGTATTAATGCTTGCTTAAGTCATTTATGCGATGTAAAATAAACAAAAAAGATCTACTTCCGGTGAGATATATCAAATATCTCAAGTAGTTTATCTTATTAAGCAGATCTTAGAAACTGTATGGGATGAAAGCACAACATTTGCATAGATGATACATTTTTGATAGAAGTTTGGTGTTCTTTTTTGTTTTTTGTTTTTTGTTTTGTTTTACACAATAATACATTTATATGAGAACGGAAGACCTTTTTGTTGCTATAGCAACAAGAGTCTAGTTATTATTATTATTATTATTTTTTTCCCCTTTTTTTGTCCACAAGATTTCTCAGAGATGGCTGGATAGATTTTCTTCAAATTTTCAGGGTTGATAGAGAATGATAATATCTCGAGGCGTTTTTTTCATTTTCTCAAAATTCACTTCCTGTCGTTCGTTTCCTGTCCCGCGGCAAAAAGCTATGGTCAATGAGATCTCAGAAACGATCAAGACTTGGACATCCAAACTTTGAGGGATGATAGACCTATAGGTGTAGATGTGTTTAAACTATTTTGTTTTGTTCGTCGTAACTTCCGGTCGTCACCGGAAGCACTTCAAAAATTATTATTTTTAGGTATTCAATTCTTTTTCCAAAGAATAAATATATAAGTATACATCTATACATATGTTATCTATGCGATGTTATATCAACAACAAAAATCTACTTCCGGTGAGATATCTCAATTATCTCAGAAAATCTTTTTAAAACAAATGTTTTAACCACGAGATCTCAACAACTGTAAGTGATCAAGACACGAAACTTACAAGGATGATAGACATTTGTGAGAAGATGTGTTTAAACGCTTTCATTTTGTCTACCGTCACTTCCGGTCCACACCGGAAGAGTTCAAACAAATCAAGTTGATTATATGTTTCACTGTTTGTCTTTGATAATTTTATTTAAAATAATAAGAAATACAGAAGTGTTGTCTAACGTAAAAAAAAATAGTAACTTTTTTTTTTCAATGAGCACTTCCGTTTGTCCGTTTCCTGTCCCGAGACAAAAAGTAATGACTACATGAGATCTCAAAAATGGTAACGACTTGAACAACTAAAATTTGTGGGATAATAGATCTATGTATGTAGACATGTTAAATCTATTTTGTTTTGTTCGGCGTAACTTCCGGTCGTCACCGGAAGCACTCCAAAAATTAGGTTTTTTTTACCTTTTCTAAGTTGTTTTTTATAGAATGAATAAGTAGTATAAATCCTTACATAAGTCATCTATGCGATGTTTGACAAAAAAATTTTACTTCCGGTGAGATATCTCAAATATCTCAAGAAGCTTTTTTAAAACCAAATGTTGTACCCGCCAGATCTCAGAAACTGTAAGTGATCAAGACACGAAACTTACATGAATGATAGACATTTAATAGAAGATGTGTTTCACGTGTTTCATTTTGTCAACCGTCACTTCCGGTCCTCACTGGAAGGGTTCAAACAAATCACGTTGTTTATAAGTTTAACATTTTTCCTTGAACAGTTTTACTTAGCATGATAAACAATAATGTTTGATAGGCAAATGCTCGGGAATTACAAACTTTTAGTTTCATTGATCACTTCCTGTCGTCCGTTTCCTGTCCCGAGACAATAAACGTTGTATGCACGAGGTCTCAAATACGGTAATGACTAGAACAAACAAACTTAGTGGGATGATATACTTATGTTTGTCGATATGTTAAACAGGTTTTGTTTGAATCAACGTAACTTCCGGTTGTCACAGAAACTACTTTAAAAAGGGTTTTTTTTCTTCATTTTCTGTGTTTAGCTTGGTAAATTCTGAGAGTTTTCTTCAAAGTAAGTGTTTTATGGAATACATTTTCTACTTGGAAGAAGCATTGCTTTTTAATAGATTAATACATGTTTATAAGAACGGAAGACCTGTTTGTTGCTATAGCAACAAGATTCTAGTTAAATATCTTATTTGTTAGGCCAGGTGACAGTCCTTGCTTTAGATTTTGTGAATATTTGTGTAATTATCACAAATGGTAAAGAATAAGAATTTATGGTTAAAACTTCATAGGTATCCTTAACCCACAAATCTGCTGGTATATCTTAATTCATCAACTTTTAAGTATATGTGCATTTATAAATGAATATAAAAATTTACTCACAAAATGAAACATAAAAAAGGTCAAAAGATTCAAAACCTATTCATTTAAGAATAATTTTTTTCCATTAAATGACATACAAAAGAATAAGGTCTAAAATTTAAAATGATTTTAGATGTATAGATATATTATTTATTAGATATATATGTAAAATTAAAAAGAAAAATCCGACCTGACAACTTTTGCCCATCTCAAACCTACCATTTGAATCTCTTTTCAGTGGAGTGTAACATGAAATAGTCATTGTTAGAATCTGCTATGTAAAAAAGTTACATTTTAAGATATTACAAATGTTTGTACTGCTATTTGGAGGCCTTTTTGTTTCTTACAGACACTGAGAAAAAGTCTAACTGGTAACTTAAGGTAATTACTGATGTAATATAAGATAGGTAAAGTTAGCTACTAGTAACTGGCTACGAGAAATAAGAAAAGCTAGCTACTAGTAACTGGCTACGAGATGAAATAAAAGTTGGCTACTAGTAACTGGCTACTAGTAACTGGCTATGAGATGAACGAAAACTTGGCTGCTAGTTACTAGTTACTATCCAAGTGACAAAACATACCTGGGATTTCTATTTGTGTTCTTAATATGTACATTGCACTATATTATCCATCTTTTGTGATATATTTACAAGTTATGTTAAATCAACATTTGACTAGGTTATCTATATGATTATACGTTAAAAGTACTCATATTCCTCTCATACTCTCATCAGTAATTGGTGCATTTCGTTTAAAATATCTCTATATTAGACAATATTGTCTATTTGACTCAAGTAGCAGTACATATAGATTGAAAATATCAATAAGTGTTATTAACTATAACAATCTATCATGTCATCCGCATGATATTACAACAAAATTATTCAGATATTTCTCTTAATCTCGTCAGCTACCAGTGCATTTCTTTCCAAATATCTCTATGTAAAAGACAATTTTTCCATGTTGTTCAAGTAGCCGTACGTAAAGATTGAAGACATCTTCAAGGGTTGTTAACATCAGCATTGTATCAGGTCATCCACATGATATTACGATACAATTACACAGAAATATCTTTTTATGTCGACAGCTTCTAGTGCATTTTGTTACAATTATCTTTATTTTTTAGGGTTTTGTCAATATATCTCAAGTAGCTGTATATGTAGATTAAAAATATATACCAGTCTTGCTAATTTCAACATTCTATAAAGTCATCCACATAATATTACCACACAATTTCTCAGATATCTATCGTTATGTCGTCACCTACTAGTGCATTTACTTACAAATATCTATATTTTATGACAGTTTTGTCAATATATCTCAAGTAGCTGTATATATAGATTAAGGATATGTACCAGTGTTGCTAATTTCAACATTCTATAATGTCGCCTACATGATATTACGACACATTTTCTCAGATGTCTTTCTTATGTCGTCAGCTACTGTTGTATTTTATTACAAATATCTTTATTTTTTAGGGTTTTGTCAACATATCTCAAGTAGCTGTATATATAGATTAAAGATATCTACAAGTTTGGTTAATTTGAACATTCTATAAGGTCACTCACATGATATTATGACACAAATACTCAGATATCTCTTTAAATCTCATCAGCTACTATTACATTTTATTACCAATAACTTTATTTTTGAGGGATTTGTCAACATATCTCAGGTAGCTGTATATATAGATTGATGATATGTACCAGTCTTGCTTATTTCAACATTCTATCAGGTCATCCACATGATATTACGACACAACTGCTCAGATATCTCTCTTAATCTCGTCAGCTACTAGTGCATTTCGTTACAAATATCTCCATTTTTTAACAGTTTAGATCATATAACTCAAGTAGCTGTATATATAGATTGGAGATATCTACAAGTGTTGTTAATTTGAACATTCTATAAGGTCACCCACATGATATTATGACACAATTACTTAGATATCTCTTTAAATCTCTTCAGCTACTAGTGCATTTTGTTACAAATATCTTTATTTTTAAGGGATTTGTCAACATATCTCACGTAGCTGTATATATAGATTGATGATATGTACCGGTCTTGCTTATTTCAACATTCTATCAGGTCATCCACATGATATAACGACACAACTACTCCGATATCTCTCTTAATCTCCTCAGCTACTAGTGCATTTCGTTACAAATATCTCCATTTTTAACAGTTTAGATCATATAACTCAAGTAGCTGTATATATAGATTGGAGATATCTACAAGTGTTGTTAATTTGAACATTCTATAAGGTCACCCACATGATATTATGACACAATTACTTAGATATCTCTTTAAATCTCTTTAGCTACTAGTACATTTTGTTACAAATATCTTTATTTTTGAGGGATTGGTCAACAGATCTCAAGTAGCTGTATATATAGATTGATGATATGTACCGGTCTTGTTTATTTCAACATTTTATCAGGTCATCCACATGATATAACGACACAACTACTCAGATATCTCTCTTAATCTCCTCAGCTACTAGTGCATTTCGTTACAAATATCTCCATTTTTAACAGTTTAGATCATATAACTCAAGTAGCTGTATATATAGATTGGAGATAACTACAAGTGTTGTTAATTTGAACATTCTATAAGGTCACCCACATGATATTATGACACAATTACTCAGATATCTCTTTAAATCGTTTCAGCTACTAGTACATTTTGTTACAAATATCTTTATTTTTGAGGGATTGGTCAACAGATCTCAAGTAGCTGTATATATAGATTGATGATATGTACCGGTCTTGCTTATTTCAGCATTCTGTCAGGCCATCCACATGATATAACGACACAACAACTCAGATATCTCTCCTAATCTTGTCAGCTACTAGTGCATTTCGTTACAAATATGTCCATTTTTAACAGTTTAGATCATATAACTCAAGTAGCTATATATAGATTGAAGATATCTACAAGTGTGGTTAATTTGAACATTCTATAAGGTCATCCACATGATATTATGACACGCTTACACAGATATCTCTTTAAATCTATTCAGCTACTAGTATATTTTGTTACAAATATCTTTATTTTTGAGGGATTTGTCAACATATCTCAAGTAGCTGTATATATAGATTGATGATATGTACCGGTCTTGCTTATTTCAACATTCTATAAGGTCATCCACATGATATTATGACACAATTACTCAGAAATCTCTTTAAATCTCTTCAGCTACTGGTACATTTTGTTACAAATATCTTTATTTTTGAGGGATTTGTCAACATATCTCAAGTAGCTGTATATATAAATTGATGATATGTACCAGTATTGCTAATTTAATCATTCAATAAGGTCACCCACATGATATAACGACACAGCTACTCAGATATCTCTCTTAATCTTCTCAGCTACTAGTGCATTTCGTTTCAAATATCTCCATTTTTAACAGTTTAGATCATATAACTTAATTAGCTGTATATATAGATTGGAGATATCTACAAGTGTGATTAATTTAACCATTCAATAAGGTCACCCACATGATATTATGACACAATTACTCAGATATCTCTTTAAATCTCTTCAGCTACTAGTACATTTTGTTACAAATATCTTTATTTTTGAGGGATTTGTCAACATATCTCAAGTAGCTGTATATATAAATTGATGATATGTACCAGTATTCCTCATTTAATCATTCAATAAGGTCACCCACATGATATAACGTCACAGCTACTCAGTTATCTCTCTTAATCTCCTCAGCTACTAGTGCATTTCGTTTCAAATATCTCCATTTTTAACAGTTTAGATCATATAACTCAAGTAGCTGTATATATAGATTGGAGATATCTACAAGTGTGGTTAATTTAATCATTCAATAAGGTCACCCACATGATATTATGACACACTTACTCAGATATCTCTTTAAATCTCTTCAGCTACTAGTACATTTTGTTACAAATATCTTTATTTTTGAGGGATTGGTCAACAGATCTCAAGTAGCTGTATATATAGATTTATGATGTGTACCGGTCTTGCTTATTTCAACATTCTATAAGGTCATCTACATGATATTATGACACAATTACTCAGATATCTCTTTAAATCTCTTCAGCTACTGGTACATTTTGTTACAAATATCTTTATTTTTGAGGGATTTGTCAACATATCTCAAGTAGCTGTATATATAAATTGATGATATGTACCAGTATTGCTTATTTCAACATTCTATCAGGTCATCCACATGATATAACGACACAGCTACTCAGATATCTTTCTTAATATCGCCAGCTGCTTATGCATTTCTTTACAAATATCTCCATTTTAACAGTTTAGTTCATATATCTCAAGTAGCTGTATATATAGATTGAAGATATCTACAAGTGTGGTTAATCTGAACATTCCATAAGGTAACTCACATGATATTATGACACAATTTCTCAGATATCTCTTTAAATCTCCTTAGCTACTAGTACATTTTGTCACAAAATCTTTATTTTTTGAGGATTTTGTAAACATATCTCAAGTAGCTGTATTTATAGATTGATGATATGTACCATTCTTGCTTATTTCAACATTCCATCAGGTCACCCACATGATAATACGACACACTACTCAGATATCTCTCTTAATCTCGTCAGCCACTAGTGTATTTCGTTTAAAATATCTCCATTTTTCACAGTTTAGTTCATATATCTCAAGTAGTTGTATGTATAGATTAAGGATATCCACAAGTGTGGTTAATCTGAACATTCCATAAGGTAACCCACATGATATTATGACACAATTACTCAGATATCTCTTTAAATCTCCTCAGGTACTAGTACATTTTGCTACAAATATCCCCTTTTTTTTTAGGGATTTGTCAACGTATTTCAAATAGCTGTAGATATAAATTGATGATATGTACCAGTCTTGCTTATTTCAACATTCTATCGGGTCTTCCGCATGATATTACGACACAATTACTCAGATATCTCTCTTAATCTCGTCAGCTACTAGTGCATTTTGTTACAAATTTCCTTATTTTTTAGGGTTATGTCAACAGCTGGATATCTAGATTAATGATATGTACCAGTGTTGGTAATTTAAACATTCTATTATGTCATCCAAATGATATTACGGCACAATTACTCAGATATCTCTCATAGGGTCGTCAGCTACTAGTGCATTTTGTTACAAATACCTTTATTTTTTTAGGGTTTTGTCAAGATATCTCAAGTAAATGGATATATAGATTAAAGATATTTACAAATCTGGTATATTTTAACATTCTATAAGGTCACCCACGTGATATAATGACAAAATTACTCAGATATCTCTTTAAGTCTCGTCAGCTCCTAGTGCATTTCGTTACAAATATCTACATTTTTAACATCTGAGTTCAAATATCTCAAGTAGCTAGATATATAGATTGAAGATGTCTACAAGTATGGTTTAATGAAACATTCTATAAGGTCACCTCCATGATATTATGACACAATTACTCAGATATGTCTTTAAATCTCGACAGCTACTAGTACATTTTATTACAAATATCTTTATTTTTTTTAGGTTTCGTCAACATATCTCAAGTAGCTGGATATATAGATTGATGATATGGACAAGTGTTGGTAATTTTAACATTCTTTAAGGTCCTCTACGTGATATTGAGGCACAAGATATCTCTCTCTATCTCGTCAGCTACTAGTGCATTTTGTTATAAATATCTTTATTTTTGGCGGTTTTGTCAATATATCACAAGTAGTTGGATATATAGATTGAAGATATCTACCAGTGTTGGTTATTTTAAACATTCTTTAAGGTCGTCTACAAGATGTTACGGCACAATTACTCATATATCTCTCTTTGTGTCGTCAGCTACAAGTGCATTTTGTTACAAATATCTTTATTTTTAACCGTTGAGTTCCTATACCTCAAGTAGCTGGATATATAGATTGAAGATATTTACAAGTGTGGTTAATTTGAACATTATATAAGGGCACTCACATGATATTATGACACAAATACTTAGATATCTCTTTAAATATTGTCAGCTACTAGTACATTTTGTTACAAATATCTTTATTTTTTAAGGTTTTGTCAACATTTTTCAAGTATCTGGATATATAGATTGATGATATGTACCAGTCTTGCTTATTTCAATATTCTATTAGGTCGCCTATATTACGACACAAATACTCAGATATCTCTTTAAATCTCGTCAGCTACTAGTGCATTTCGTTACATATATCTCTCTTTTTAGATAGTTCTGTCCATATAACTTAGTTACTTGCACATATAGATTGAATATATCTACAGGTGTTGTTAATATCAAAATCTTTGTATGTCATAGGCATGATATTACGACACAGTTACTCATATTTCTCGTTATCTCGTCAGCTACTAGTGCATTTCGTTTCAAATATTCCATTTCTAGACGGTTCTGTCCATATAACTTATGTAGCTGTATATATAGATTGAATATATATAATTATGTTGTTAACTACTACAATCTTTGAAGTCATTCACATGATATTACGATACAATTTCTCAGATATCTCTCTTACGAGAAGTAAGGAAAGCTAGCTACTAGTAACTGTCTATGAGATGAAATAAAAGTTAGCTACTAGTAACGCAATGTACTAGTAGCTGACGATATTTTAAATGAAATCTGAGTAATTGTGTCATAATATCATGTAGGTGACTTTATAGAATGTTAAAATAAACCATACTTGTTGATATCTCCAATCTATATATACAGCTACTTGCGATATATTGACAAAACCGCCAAAATGGTACATATTTTTAACGAAATGAACTAGTAGCTGACGAGATTTAAAGAGATATCTGAGTAATTGTGTCATAATATTATGTAGGTGACCTTATATAATGTTAAAATAAACCACACTTGTAGATACCTTCCATCTATATATCTAGCTTCTTGAGATATATGAACTCAACTATTTAAAATGTAAATATTTGTAATGAAATGTACTAGTAGCTGACGAGATTTAAAGAGATGTCTGAGTAACTATGTCATAATATCATGTAGGTGTAGGTTTTAAATAAACCATACATGTATATATCTTCAATCTATATTTACAGCTACTTGTGATATATTGACAAAACCGCCAACAATAAAGATATTTGTAACAAAATGTACTAGTAGCTGACGAGATTAAGAGAGATATCGGAGTAGTTGTGTCGTTATATCATGTGGATGACCTGATAGAATGTTGAAATGAGCAAGACCGGTACATATCATCAATCTATATATACAGCTACTTGAGATATGTTGACAAATCCCTCAAAAATAAAGATATTTGTAACAAAATGTACTAGTAGCTGAAGAGATTTAAAGAGATATCTGAGTAATTGTGTCATAATATCATGTGGGTGACCTTATAGAATGTTAAAATAAACTACACTTGTAGATATCTTAAATCTATATAAACAGCTACTTTTGATATATTGACAAAACCGCCAAATATATAGATATTTGTAACAAAATGTACTAGAAGCCAACGAGACTTAAAGAGATATCTGAGTAAATGTGTCATAATATCATGTGAATGACCTTATAGAATGTTACAATAAACCACACTTGTAGATATCTTCAATCTATATATCCAGCTACTTGTGATATATGAACTCAACTGTTAAAAATGTAGATATTTGTAACGAAATGTACTAGTAGCTGACGAGATTAAGAGAGATATCGGAGTAGTTGTGTCGTTATATCATGTGGATGACCTGATAGAATGTTGAAATAAGCAAGACTGGTACATATCATCAATCTATATATACAGCTACTTAAGATATGTTGACAAATCATTCAAAAATAAAGATATTTGTAACAAAATGTACTAGTAGCTGAAGAGATTTAAAGAGATATCTGAGTAATTGTGTCATAATATCATGTGGGTGACCTTATAGAATGTTCAAATTAACAACACTTGTAGATAGCTCCAATCTGTATATACAGCTACTTGAGTTATATGATCTAAACTGTTAAAAGTGGAGATATTTGTAACGAAATGCACTTGAAGCTGTCGAGATTAAGAGAGATATCGGAGTAGTTGTGTCGTTATATCATGTGAATGACCTTATAGAATGTTGAAATAAGCAAGACCGGTACGTATCATCAATCTATATATACAGCTACTTGAGATATGTTGACAAATCCCTCAAAAATAAAAATATTTGTAACAAAATGTTCTAGTAGCTGAAGAGATTTAAAGAGATGTCTGAGTAATTGTGTCATAATATCATGTAAGTGACCATACAGAATGTTCAAATTAACCACTTGTAGATATCTTTAAAATATATATATAGCTAATTGAGGTATATGAACTAAACTGTTGAAAATGGAGATATTTGTACCGAAATGCACTAGTAGCTGATGAGATTTAAAAGGATATCTGAGTAATTGTGTCATAATATCATGTGGGTGACATTATAGAATGTTGAAATTAGCAAGACTGGTATATATCTTTATTCTACATATACAGCTACTTGAGATATATTGACAAAACCCCCAAAAATAAAGATAATTGTAACAAAATGCACTAGAAGATGTCGACAAAAAGATATTTCTGTGTAATTGTATCGTAATATCATGTGGATGACCTGATACAATGTTGATATTAACAACCCTTGAAGATGTCTTCAATCTTTACGTACGGCTACTTGAACAACATGGAAAAATTGTCTTAAATTAACTGCTACTTGAGTCAAATAGACAATATTGTCTAATATAGAGATATTTTAAACGAAATGAACCAATTACTGATGAGAGTATGAGAGGAATATGATTACTTTTAAGGTATAATCATATAGATAACCTCGTCAAATGTTGATTTAACATCACTTGTAAATATATCACAAAAGATGATAAATCATGTTGATGATATAGTGCAATGTACATATTAAGGACACAAATAGAAATCCCAGGTATGTTTTGTCACTTGGACAGTAACTAGTAACTAGCAGCCAAGTTTTCGTTCATCTCGTAGCCAGTTACTAGTAGCTAGCTTTTCTTACTTCGCGTAGCCAGTTACTAGTAGCCAGTTACTAGTAGCCAACTTTTATTTCATCTCGTAGCCAGTTACTAGTAGCTAGCTTTTCTTACTTCTCGTAGCCAGTTACTAGTAGCCAGTTACTAGTAGCTAACTTTACCTATCTTGTAATATAATGTAAAAATAGCACTTCTCAATCATCTTTTTAGACGAAAATTTTCAACACTTAATGGTCTCTTAATAAAAGACATTTTATTGTAAAATTAAGCAGTATAATTTTCACGTCCCCGCACTTAAAATATATTAAAATAACGAAAATTTGACTGCGGGTTTTTAGATAAATTGAGGTTTAAGTATATTTGACGAATGTGAAAATTGATAAAAATCCTAAATGACGTCATCATATTTGACCTTTGATCTATTGATATCACCTTGAAATTTAATAGGCATAAAGTCTGAACACTTGTGATGGTTGTCTCTAAATTTAATATCTTTACTATGAACGAAACACGAGTTACACAATTTTAAATGCCTAAATTGCACAAAAATCAAACGAACTGTCTTCAATTGTAGGTTTTGAAATTATCAAAATACGCTGTACCTTAATTTTTTCTGTATTTAGTAACTTATGGGTATGTTTTATATTATTTTCTTAAAATAATAGATCAAAATTATCTAAGTATTTTTAGAAAAGAGAATAGACCCATTCATACCTTACATCTGCAATTTAGCACAATAAAAGATTAAGATTTAGACGCAAAACGCCGTGTTGATTTATTTACAAACTGAAAGCCACTTTTTATTTGCATCATTTAAACTGCTGTGGTTTTATCATTTTAATGGATTTCGCTGTTAAGTTTATCCATGAAAAAAAATGTTTATTTAGGTGCAATTTCTACTAACATTTTGCATTGATAGGATCATATTGGCCACACATTTACGTATCATTGAAACTGTGTTTTTCACTTTAACCACGAAAATTGATACCCTTGAATATTAATGAAACCACAGTACGTCATAAACAATGTACATGTATTCACGCCAAAATAGAATATTATAACAAAATATGAAAATCAGTTGTTTTATTGCTCTAAGTACGTCTTTTACGCCTCTCTCCTTTACAAATTTTCTTACAAAACAACCTGAATCTCACTACTGCAATTAAAGAGTTTGAGGTACATGTACTTTTTAAGTTGACTTGTGAAAAACATGTATTGTTTATGTAGATACACATGTCTGCCCATATACATGTATTATAACAGTTGGTGCAAATGTTTTAGTATGTTATAGAACCCTGCTTTTATTTCATTTAACAACTCAATATATAACCTTGTTCATTGTGCAAAAGAATTAAAGTTGGCTGGGATCCAATGTTTTTGACAAATTTTGCCCCTTCCCCCCTTATAATAAAAATTACCCCATATGTAAGTTACTAAAAATTATGTATGATAAGAAATAAACTGAAATGCCCAAAACTTTAATGTATAACGATAAGTACTTGAAATTATATACTTCTTTCTTTAGAGAATGCCATCACTATGAATTATGATCTAACATGCATCGATTGCTTCCTGCTATTCAAAAAGTTTATCACACTGCGCAGAAATGGGGCGGGCCTAGCTAAGTACAGTTTCATTCCTCTAATGGGGCGAATTATGCAGAGTGCGGAGAGAATTTCATTTTCTTCCAACCTCATGATAAAAACATGATGGTGATGATAAAAACATTTCCCAAGGCAATTGTTTACCAATGAATAGCAGACTAGATATTTTCACTCTTTTTGCCGACAATTCGATCCAGATTTATTTTGCTTTTTTAATTAGCAAACACTCTTATATAATACATATGAAAGTAAAGGTTTAACAAAGTCAACTTTAAATATAAATATAAATATAGATCAAGCTTTTTTCCCAAGCAAAACCAGACTAAATGGCGGGCTTTGCATTTCCCAGCAGTGTTTCTTTTTTTTACCCTTTAAAACCTCGTCTTCTTAAACTTAGCCTTTTTCGTAAAATCACGACAATATCCAAAATTGTATCTCGCTATGCAAATAATTATTGTTCTTAAAGGTACGAGAATCATAGTGGTCGATGACTAATGTAAACCCTTTGTTCTGTAATTATCATTAACCCTATAAACACCTGCATAGGACATATGCACTGCAAGTGTTTACATCAACCAAAAGACTTAAAATTCTGACTTCATTTTATCCGAAATCGATATCTTGTACTCAAAGAGCGCTTTCAATCGTTATTGTCACTTCTTCATCGTTACCCCTTGTTTGCCAATCTGGCGAAATTTGTTATTTAAAAATATCGACCCCACGATAAAGCCCATCTCATCATCGAAGGAGATGACAATTGAAATGCAGAAAAATCTCGTTTATTTTTGCCGCAAGTCACTGTTTTCGTATTAAAGTTCTGGATCGAACCGAACCTTAGACTCTGGTATCACTCCTGGCCTCTCTATGATATTTATAATATGATATACTATATGGTATATGATTAATTAGTCTTTTGTAGTCAATCTATAAAAAATCCAATTTCAAACAATAAAAAAACCCGAAACCAGAAGTTCACAGTTTAATTCTTAAACATAATAGTGATCCCACTGATAACCCTATTAATGCATGTGTTTATCCATTATAAATCTTTTTTTTTATCCCATGTATGTATCGTGAATCTCTTTATAGGAATATGCTTTTTTGCTTAAAATACAATGGATATTAATTTAAGGTTAATATACCTTCAAAAGGTAAATTAGTTGGAAGAATATCTTGATAACTGTCATACATGCACTGTGTCAACCAAGATGGGAAGAAACTGTACGCATTAGTTTATAACATATTTATTCAATATAGATGATGAAATACATATTTCATAAATGTATTGGTTGTTGAGTATAACTCTAAAGTTTCACTAATCTATGTGAAGACACATTGATTTATCATCAATAGAACCCTAAATGCTAGTACCAGTAATATTAGATAAACACCGAAAGCTAGAATGTAATTTTTGTCTATTCATATATGTGCTAAACCACTCTATTGAAAGTGCTAATGAAAATATGCTTGATGTGGATCACTGGCTATACTTGTGTTGGCTCTATCTTCAATTTACTATCTGCACATTAAGACAAAAATGCCATTTAAAATACTTTTAATTAACTTTTATTTGAACTGCATCAAATTATTTGATTATCTTTTAAAGTTTATCATATTCTTTCTTTCAAACACTTATGGCAGGCGTTCATAATGCCATTAATAGATAATGTTTTAGTATTTAGTATTTATCCCTTTACCTTAGACATTGTTACGGAAAGATATTTATTCTAATGCGTAAACAGACAGTTGCGCATGCGTGAAAATGTAGGACAGTGATTTTTTCTGACAAAAGTCAAACAAAGACGAAAAAAATAGAAGTTGTCAATAAAAAACCAGAAGAAGAAAAAAAGGCAGAAAATTGAATGATGGCACTGGAACTGCTGACAAAGAAGGGCAGAAACGTGATTTAAAGGAAGAAACTGTGGTTGGCACAGGGGAATGGAACCCTTATCCAAGCATTTTTTAAAGAGGCGATGGATGAGGGTCATTTTCCGAATTAGCCGAAGGCTACGAGGGTTTAAATGGAATATCGTGTCGCACTAAGACCCGTGTACCTTGTTTTAAAGTTTAAAAATAAAAAGTATTCACACCCGAGTGGTTTTCACACCTGGCTATATATACCGATTGCTGACCAGTGTCCGAGTCCAATTTAAAGCATAATAGTATGTTCGTTATTTTTTAAATTTGTTGTCAAGCGGTGGGATTAAATAAATAAAAGTTAAACATAGATACATGTAAAAGTAACTTTGGGAGGGTATTTAAACCCTCGTAGCCTTTCGGCTAATTCAAAAAATGACCATCATCCATCGCATCTGTAAAAGATGGTTGGATACGGGTTCCATTTTCCCTCATTGGGCCTCCAGGCTTCACTAAGGTTTAAATGGAATCTTTAAAGACTATATTCTGACAACAAATTTATGAAATAATATACTGTCAATAATGAATGTTATAGAGAGAAAAAAACTCGAAATTATATCCATACAACAAATTGAATTTATTCATATGTACAATACAATTAATGAATTTATTCATTTAAATATATATAATATAGTACACAATTAATAAGAATCACAACTCTTATCAATAAGCTCCGAAATCTCCATTCACTCAAGTCGAGTTCCCAACAGTTCATTAGACACAATTCACAGTCACTAAAATGTCCTGTTTTCACTAAATGTCCAGTTCGATAAAAATAAGTAGATACAGTTTCCACATGGTTACACCAGTCGCTGAAAGTCTCCTGTGCCATCATCCGGATTTGTCCGCTGAAGTAGACGTCTGAAGAATTGTATCAGAAAATGAATTTGATAATTGTCTTCTATAAAATGAATAGAAAGTTTTAGCATTAGCCCAATTAGCAGTTTCAAGAATTACTTTTAGCTGAACACCACAAGCAAAAGCTGCCGAGGTTGATGCACTTCTATAAGAATGTGCTGAAAATATTGTATCATCAATGCCTGTGTAACAATCACTTGTTTACTAGCACCAGGCTAGCTTCGAAGCCCTTTAATTTTGTAATACTGTTTACCCATAATTCTCTGCAAATGCGCAGTCAGGTAAAACCGCTGACACCTGGTCATTCCCGGGTTGGCTGCCGTGTGACAAGACACGATTTTGAGGGCAGCTCAGATTTGCTGTAAAGAGCGACATTATTGCAGTATGCATTGTGCATGAACCTTGTTAATGAGCAGGCACGGATAGCAGACCTTGGTAAGTATATTTATCGTTTTATGCAGTATTTTTGTGTATTCGACTAGTAATTCTTGTTTATTGTGAGCTAAAAATAACCTTGGCCAGCGTTCACCTGTTAAACTTACCTGTGTGAGCAGTCGAGCGTATCTTTTGCGTGGAAGTTTAAATGCCAGTTTTATATTATCGATAAAGCCCTGTGTTAGAATTGTATAGCTTTGAATGTTATTCTATGCGTATTTTGTTGTATTAGATAAAACTTGCTGATTTATTTAAACGTCTTGGGCGGAAGTGATTCACCGGAAATGATTGACCGGAAGTGTGCGCCATATTTATTTTGTTATTATTTACATGTTGCTATGAAACTCAACTCTGTTTACATATTAGTGACAGACACTTATTATATGATTTTTTTATAATAGTATCATCAAATGTTGCCATACTCAGGTTGCCTACATGTACTTATTACTGGAATAAATTGTAGCATTTTGACTTGGTCATACAACTGTGAAGTTCCAGTGGGGAGAACCACTCTGATGTTGAACACCACCACGGCGCCTAAGGTCCAGGACTACAGCCCTGTAAGGAGTCCACGGTGGATTTAGGGGAGGAAATAAAGTCTACCTCATCACATCAGCGAGGAATTCAGATAGTCAGATGATCTGTGATTGGAGTCGAGATAAGTGATCGAGACAGGAACATCAGTGATTGAAAGTTTAGTGATTGAGATCTGTTAATTAGTTTCAGTTGTGAATAAGTAATCATCAAAGGTGTGGCAACCATATTTTGAATTTAAAGAAACATAATATACCGGTATAACGTCTGTCTGTCAAAAAGGGTATTTTTTATATACATACATATTATTTTTTTATAATTGTGTTAAAGTAGGGTCATTAATTAATTAGCCAATTGAATGAGTATGGGGTGTGAGCGAGTGTGGGTGTGAAAGTGATATTGTAAATATATTTCATTTGTTATTTTGTAAATAAATTTATAAAACTGAAGCTGTCTTAACTGTCATTTGGAGAACGCCTAGTTCATCCACGTTACAGCCTGATCTTACTCTCTAAGAGTGTGTAACACACAGCATCTTTTATCTGGAAAAGAACTAATCTTAACCTGTTGTACCGCATGACCTGGTCTTGAAGTTTTTGTAAATCATATATTGTGAACACAATGTAGTCCTCATGATCAGCCATTTGATTAATTTTCAAAGACACTAGAGTTTGAACCCTCTGTGCTGTTGTTCGAGCTATCAATGAAGCTGTTTTCAAAGTCAAACTTTTAATATCCAAATTTTCCAATGGATATAATGATTTCAAATAATAAATTACTTTACCTACATCCCAAGTTGAAATGTATTTTGGTTTGGGTTTCTTAGCAAGAAAAACTCCCTTCCTTAATTTAATAATCATTGGATCTTGGGCAAATTAAAAAATTACTTCATAATTTGCTAACCCACAAGCAGTAAAGGATAAATCATTGGATTTACTTACATTCAATTTCCTTGATAAGGCTTTCTTGGGGCTGTTCCCCTGTAACGTCTTGACCGGGTTAATCTTCTGCCCCTGTATCTGCCTCTGAAGTTTTTTGAAGAATGAAAATATCTTGTAATGACTTGTAATATTCTGACCTGAAATAGGTTGTTTATTAATTTTAGAAGCATCCGTTATTACTTTCATGCGTTTTGTCACATCAGATGGGAACAATGTTTTATCTTCAATTGGTGTCGATGCCGAGCACAGCTGTTGAAATTTTTTGTGAACATAAGGACGCAAAATATAACGACGTCTAACATTGGTCTCGTACATGGCATTACATGCGAGTGTTATTGCATCCGAAACACTTCTTAGCCTGTTTCATGTCGAATTTATTTTTCTAGAACATTTAAGCCAAATTAATCATGGGCACAATAGCAAGTCCAATGATTTTCTTGGCTTCTTGAATCGTTTTGTCCCTCGGCTGGACATAAACATACAAGTTATTTCAAATTTCAGAGTTAATTAGGGCCGGAACTAAATTCTTACAATTTTCAGGAATTTTTATTTCCTCCAATTATTTTGTTACCTCTGTCTGTTGTGTGCATCCCATTTTTATAAACTTTGCCAAACTTTCTGAAACAGGAGAACAAAATTTAGTTTCGTCTTTAAACACTTTAGGCATTGAGATTTCATTACTTTCGTTATCAACAGAAAAAAGATCACGTTGATCATTATATGCATTTTCATCATCCGGAAGAAACTCTTCCATTCCGTCTATTTTCCACATTATCATACCCGGAAGTACCGGCTTTATTACAATTGTTTTCTGATCGTTTTAAAAGTTCATGCAGCACAGAGTAAATCTGTGACATATTTAAATCAACTTTATGTTTTTTGCTACCTGATTCTGGCTCATCTTGTTTACGTTTACTGGTTTTCTTATTCATGGGCCCTTTGCCAGGCCCATTGCCAGTGATGGGAGCCGTATTCGACTGGTTCGCCACACTTCTTGTGGTCGGTCTCTCGGAATTTTCATCCAGCTCGTCTTTAGAAGCAAAAAAGTTGTACAACATCTTGTTGTTGCTCCTCTTCCAAACTTGAATCGGATAATTTTTTGGCATTGTTAAACACCTAACAATAAAAAAAAACTAATGCAGTCAGCACGACGTACCGATGTATGTACACGGGGCCTTTAACACGAAAGACTTGGACACTGGTCAGCAATCGGTATATATAGCCAGGTGTGAAAACCACTCTGGTGTGAACACTTTTTATTTTTAAACTTTAAAACAAGGTACACGGGTCTTAGTGCGACACGATACCTGAGTAAAGCACGGAGGCTCAATGAGGGAAAATGAATTCCAAAAGGTGTTGATACCACAAAATCAGAAGTATTAATTATCTGTCTTTGAAATGGAAAACGAATAGAATTGTAACACGAAAAAGTTGGTAAGTACAGAAAAATGACAAAATGACGAGGAAAAGATCTTTCATCCAATTTTCAATCGACTTGCTCAGGTAAGTCGATTGGAGTCGATTGTTAAGGTGGTCACACGATACGATGAAACAATCTATTTTCAATCAATTTAATCAATTTTAAAATGAATATTGTAAGGGAAAAAGTGATTGTGACATCACGATTCTCACAAGAAATCGGACACTACTAGATTTTTAATCGACTTTTAGATTTTCCTTTTGATTTTCGACTAAGGTGGTTACACGGTACACTTTAGTCAAAATCTAAGAGAAAACGGATAAATATCAGATGAAAAATCACATCGTGTGACCGCACCTTTGTTTACTACAATTCAACTTTATTTGGAATGTAATAAATAGATTCAAAAGAGAACACACACAACATATGGTAAGTATTATTAGATATATCTGGCACAGATCACAGGCGTAGGTAAAATGCGTTTAGATTACAGGTTATCCCTAAATAGAAACGAAAACAAGTGTTAAAAATATTGTTTAATTAAAAAGTCAAAAATATTTTCATCGGTTACTTGTTTATTGTGTTCAGCTTCATATATGGTATCAAAACAATTTCTGAAAAGGTGTAAATTATAAAAGGGCGGAAAAACATGCGAAATGAAACCCGAGTCGGCCATCAAACTTAAAACCTTTGCTTTAGATTTCATTTGACCTCTGTCTTCTGACATGCGGCTACGTTTATAAGCGCGACATGAACTTCCGAAAAAAAAAAACCAACAACATTGAAACCTCCTTTGAGGCTTTTGACGTTGAAGGTAGTTTTATGCCTTCTCTGACGATTTTCATTTATATCAACGATATTTTGATATTTTATCTCCTAATATGCATTGCCTATAAAACGCACACATCATTCCTTTCTTTGTATCTAACGTATAATGAATTTATAAAGAATCTTTATTGCACACACAAGATTACTGTTTATCATAACAAGTCATTACTTATACCCGAAAAGAAAGTGAAGAATGTTGGCTGAGAGACAGGCAAATAGAAGCAGAATCACAAAACTTATCAATAAATACTAGCGGAAAAAAGAAACTGTACATTATAAAATTTAGTATAATTTTTCTATATCTATTGCTTGTATTTTTAAAATTTAAACAATCGATAATGGTATTGTTTTTGACAATATCGGATGGTAACCGTCCGGGTGCACGGACTTTTTCATGGTTAGTGAGCACCTGTTGTTTATTGAAGAATTTGTACGCACGAGTTTTACGGGCCAATACTGTTTGGAATAAGAACTGTAAAGGGTTTGTTTAAACTTTTTTTGTTTAGAAAATCACTTTAGTTTCAACAAAATTTACCCCTATGTCATGCCACGACTCAACGAAAACCAACGTAATCGTGCTGTTGGGATGCTGCAAGCTGGAATGGCACAAAATACTGTAGCAAGACACTTTGGAGTTCATCAGAACACCATCCAGTCATTATGGACCGGAGACGTTTTCAACAATCTGGCAACACCCAGGATCGACCGCGCTCTGGGCGACCTCGTATGACGTCACGTGAACAGGACAACCACATTAGACTTGTGCATCTGAGAAATCGTTTCCAGACGGCAAGTTTGACTGCCCGTAGCATTCCAGGGCTTCGACCAATTAGTCCAAGAACTGTGCGTAATCGTCTGTGCGAGCAAAACATCAGACCAAGACGTCCAGCGGTGCGCCCAGTACTGCTTCAACGTCATCGTATCGCCAGACTAGCGTGGTGCACACGACATCTGCGATTCAGAATACAGGACTGGGCCAATATTCAGTTCACTGATGAATCCAGATTTTATTTGGATAGCAATGACGGCCGTTGTAGGGTGTATCGTCGCGTTGGGGAGCGTTACCAGGACGCTTGTGTTGTGCAACGTCGACAATTTGGTGGAGGTAGCGTTATGGTGTGGGGTGGAATATCAGCACGTGGAAGGACCCCTCTACAAATTGTCAATGGAAATCTCACCGGCGTACGCTATCGAGATGAAAATATTCAGCGTCATGTGATACCCTTCATACAGAGACATCAAAATCACATCACTCTGCAGCAAGACAACGCAAGGCCACACGTTGCACGTGTAGTCAGGGACTTGTTTGTTCAACAGAATGTCGATGTCTTGCCTTGGCGAGCTGTTTTCCCCGATTTGTCGCCGATCGAGCACGTCTGGGATGAAATGGAAAGATGTTTAATCCGTTTACCAAATCAGCCAGTGACATTGGCTGATTTAGGCCAGGCTTTAACCAACATCTGGAACAACATCCCTCAAGCATTTCTGAACACTTTAGTGGCATCAATGAGGCGTCGCTGTCAAGCATGCGTGAACGCAAATGGTGGTCACACGCGTTATTAATTTTGTTAATTCAATTTCAAATAACAGTGACTTTCGAGTGTGCTGAAATTGACGTTATTCGACGTTGACATTAATGTGTTATGAGATGTTGTTACGAATACATGTGTTGACAGTATTACAAAAAATAAAATTTGTTCATTGTAATTTTTAAATGTTTTTTAATATCTTACATAATGCACAGTTTCTTTTTTTCGCTAGTATATTTCGAACTTTGCTTTATCTGTTATTCGGATTCTTGAACGAATAATGACCGTCATGTGATTTCATCTTCACAACTTGATTATCAGATATTTGCTACACATGTATCAGTATGAAATTAATTCGGAAGGAACAAAATTATACAAAAAGAATTGTTATATTATATACATGCTTTTTTAACAGACCACAAAGATTCCATATACATGTATATACAATATCTATACTTATAAATAAAGACAATTTGCAAATAAACTACAAAATGCCTGCACCAAAGTAACTTCTTATACCTTTGGCATTTCAACACGTGTGAGATGATGTCCGTAAGCTATCATTGAATTTTAACTTGTAAGTTATTAATGTAAAATTAATAAAAAACCTACTTTCATTTTCGATAAACTAGTCCTAAATAGCAAAAATGAGAGTAAAGTGGTGGACACGCCTTGGCGGGTCCAGGTCAGGGGTAGTTTGCATCAAAATATATACTTGCAATGAAATAATATTGAATGATTACGTAAAGAACGACCATAACTTATTTAGAGTGTACACAGAAGTTAAGATTTGACAAATGCCGAATAATTCGTTTCTTGAATGCGCGATTTTAGTTTTGATGGGTACAACAACCCTTGGTGAGAGAATGCGATAGAACTTTCCAGAACGTGAACATCATGGCGAAAAGTGTGGGAATAGTTCATCATGCACCGCTAGCAGATACCTTGGATCGGAAATCTTTGGTTAATACAAAAAAAGTTAAATAAAATTTAACGCAATTTTTGTTTTGATGGAATATTTTCAAAGAACCCGTGCTCCCAAAAACGTGGGTTGACTAATTAACATCATGGTGGAAAGTGTAGGACGAGTTAATCATCGGGCAGATACATGTACCTTGAATGACAACTTTGGTTTAAAATAAAGCTCTTATTTGGGACGGTAATTAAAATAATAGTAAAATTTGACCTAAAGAACAACATTTAGAAAAGAGATACGACGCACTATACACCCATTACCTGGTTTGAAATAAGATAAAAAAGTTTGTAATTTTTTCCAGTCAGCTGCAATAAAAAGATTTTTAGCCATATGTATGTACACGTAGATAAAATCAATTACAGTTTAGATTTTCATCCCTGTCCGCTCTTCTAAATATCCAGCCATGCAGTTGCTTTTTGATTTTAAATTAATAGAATAGGTTAAGAAAAGCAATTAAGAAACATTTCGGACACAGTACATACAAAAGTAATCAAATCAATCTGGTTCAACATATTAAGCATAGTACCATATTAAACATCTTCCCAAGTAAAGGGTTTCTGATCCGCTCCGCTTCTCTCCTTCTTCTTTTGTGAGAAGCGGAGCAGATCAGAAACCCTTGACTTGGAAAGATGCATATTAAAGTAAATTAGTATTAATTCCCGCGCTTGCGCGTGATATCATCTGGTTCATATATAATTGCTAAGAAAATTCGTAAGTGTTAGGGTCAAAGTCATTTTTGATATTTAAAACGGGGAAATATTTGATATCTACAGCATCACACACATAATGGATTCAACTGATTTTCTTTCAATTTCTATAATGGGATGCAGATAGTCACACTATTTTAAACATTCTTCTCATGCATATTGTCTGTGTTAAAAGTGTTGTTATGTCGATATACAATTTTAAACCCACTTACGAATAGACATGTTTGTTTTCCCAAGAAATTCGTTTGCTTAGATACAAGAAAGTAGAGGACCCTCTTAAATGTATCTTAACCAATGGCATCACATTTCCGAAGAAAAATGTTTATATAAAGAGTACTACCTGAACATCGAAGTGGTTTTTGAATCTCAGTATGAAACAGAACGTATACCTTGTTTTTGTGGTGATCTTAGCTGTACGTGGCGTCATCATCTCCGACTTCATGTTCAGAAATCCAACTTACGACAACAGGGAAATTATATCAACCAATATCATATCAACACTTATTTTCGGAAGTTCCATGCACTGTGCATCTCATTGTACAAGAAATGACGAGTGTAAATCCATCATGTTTAACATGGACACTCATTCTTGCCAACTTCTATCCGTTCACCTGTCAGACACGGGACCCCAAACTTACAGTGGATGGCTGTATTATGAGAAAAAAATTGGTAGGTCTATTTTTTATAAAGCTCTTGGATTGTATTTTACTATCAAAAACAATTTCAAATACAAAAAATAAAGTAAATTGTATGTCTCTCTTTCTATATTTCTCTTTCTTTCTCATTCTGCTTTCTTATTGTATTCAGTTAATTTGTATTCACGTGCTTACAGAATATTAAAGTGTTTTATTTAGCTTTGGCTTCTTATATTAACAATTATAATGCTTGAGTCAAAACCATTCCAAAAAATGGAAACAAGAAAAAGCATAGTAAAAGAAATAGTAATTAGAATAGAATAAGTAAGAATTCTTAAACGAAAAATCAATTAAAGCTGATATAAATAATATGTTTCCTTAGAAAAAAAAACCCAACAAACGTAAAATCTAATTTCAAAACTCAATTATATAATAAAAGATCGCCCGTAACATTTTCCTGAGTTCAATAAAACACTTATGAACACAATTGCCTGAAAAAAAGTACGCTCAAGTGCAAAAAGTATATCAGTTTATTCTTTTTTCCCTATACATTTTTTGAAAACAAGACTTATTTTCCAAAGGTTTTCTGGTGTCATTATTTGTATGGGTTTGAGAAAATAATATTGATTATTGCTAATTCATATGGCTATTTGTAATAGCTTTTCTACAATTCATTTGTAAAATTTGGTATTTCAAACACTAAATAAGATAATTTTTAAAGCTCACTATATACTTTTTGCGAGATGCAAGCCATAAAATCTTATTTTGGATAGCAAACATCATATGTCAGGTATTTATCAGTCTAAAATTTTTCATAATCGTTCAAGGTTTGGCTTCTTTATCATTTTTTTTAATGTTGGTTTTCAATAAAATATATACTGAAAAGAAAAAACGTTTGACCTTTTCCCAACTTATAAATAAATGCGCGAGCTTTTGTTTTGATTTAACTCCCTTCAAATCATGTTTGAAGCAAAAAAAAAAAAACGAACAGCATTTCTTACATCCTAATACACATTCCCTGTCGCAAGAAAGTCATTTGTTATTTTGTAAAAGGGTTGATATAAAATATACTTTTTCGTCCACTTGTTTCATTAATCGCTTTCACTGGCAGTATATGATTCCAGAAATGACGTTTTTTTTTATAATTCATTTAGAATAAGATAAAAATAATCATTTTTCTTCACGTGTTTTTCGATTGGGAAATATAAAAAGAAGCTTTGAACTAGCAAAATCATTTTGGTAATTAGTTTTGTAAAGATAAATGTTGATGAAAATATTTTGTATATATGTTCAAGCCTGCGCTCAATGTTTCCTTATAATAAAAAAAAAGAAACTAGAGATAGGAAAATCAGAACAAAATAAATAACAGTTGGCGTCTTTCTGATAGAAACTTATAAAATATCTGCAAGTCTTTTACATGTTTAAAATCACCAAGAGAAACCTTACGTGTAATGATCTACAATAATTTCAGATGAACCGATGCCAACCACCCAAACAGCTGACGTCGTGACAACAGAAGTCAGCACTGGAATTACACAGTCTACATTTGGTAACCATTCGATATTATCCATAGTTTGTTATAATTAATGCATAATTAGATAAATGTGTTAATTCTAGAAAATACATTATGATAACAGATCAAAGTGTTTGATAAAAGTTTGACATTACCAGGCCTAGCTGTTTTAAACATGCAATGAATACCAATGCCTGTCAACAACAAAAAATTGTGGCGTGTTTTTGAAGGAATTTAAGTCAAAATAATCATTTATTATTCTAAAAATAACCATTTTTTATCTAAATTAATTATTTATTATATTGAAGACATAATTGGTATTTTTACCGTTAACAAAGAGGTTATTTACCCCCGTATCGTTAAGGACCTGTACATGGTTAAAGTGAAAAAAGCGCTACATGACATGCTAGCATGCATATGTAAACAAATTTTCTGACAATTCAAAAGCATGCCTTATGATTTTTCACTTGTTTGACAAACTATTAGCCAAAAAAATTATATAATTATTGTTGTTTTGAGGCCAATACAACGACTGACCTCCCAAGAAAAACAATATTCACCGAGTGAATACTGTACTTTAATGATAGTGAAATCGCCGTGTTGATAGAAAACGGCAATAATTTTATCAATTAATTCATTCTTTTTATTTACTTAACTTACTTGAGCCTCATCATGCTGATCTTTTTAATTCATTCATGTCTGCTGAAAGTCAAAACCAAACTTTTGCGGTTTTGCACTAGACGATTTTAATGTTGTTATACAATCAGAATAGATTATAAATTTCCGATCTTTCTATAGTCCAGCGAAGAGAAAAATCAACTGTTTTATAATATGATTGATTAGTTCCTAGCTCTCTGATTGGCTCGTATCCAACTATCTTGAAAAAATAGAACGTTATATTCACCTGCAGGTGACCTAGGAGGTCAATATAACATTTGATTTTCTCTACAGTAGACTTAAAATAAACCATCCAATGAAATATCGCGCTTCTCAATTTGTTCGGCTATGATTTCAAACTAAAATCTTCGCATGATAACACTCAATTTGATATGTCTGTATCAATTCGTCGCTGAATCATATAACAAAACAATTATTGCTGTTTTTTCGATCAATACGATGATTTAACTACCCGAGAAGTTCAATATTCACCTCGCCTTCGGCTCGGTGAATATTGAACTTCTCGGGTACATGTATTTAAATCATCTTATTGTCCTCAAAAGCAGCAATGATTGTATCTTGTTATTTTTTTTATACAGTTCCTACAAACAAAAACTCAACAAAACGAGTATTAATTCAATTGGTCTAAAAATTCGATGTTGACTGGTCTGCCGACCCAACATAAACTACCTCAACTAATTTATATTCGTTCGATCTATCGGCGGAATGGAAAAAGCCGAAGAGCTGAGCGACATGAATGGCTGGTTGCTACTTGAAATTACATGTATACTTGCATCTGTAGTAAGTGAAGGGTATAACAGAACAGTTGTTGACTGGGAGATTCAGGCAACATTGATTTATTGGACCTTCAGACAGAAATGTTGCCCTTGGCCTTTTGTGTCTTCAGTTGGCTGAAAATGTATTGGAAATTTCTAAAATGCTTTGATTGTTTATCATTATTTCCGTCGTCCAAAAAAAATCCCCTTTTTTCACTGTGACTATGACCTTCACCTGACGTAAACAAACTAGATAATGGTGACGAGGTTTTCCTCCGTTTATTCCACTCAATTTAATTGATATATCTGACGTAAATAGTGTACCTCTCGGATAGCTTATAATAATCATCGTATTGACCTTAAAAACAGCAATATTTGTATATACTTGGCATGTACATTGTAGTAAAGCAATGTCTATTAGCACAGTTTGTTTATTTCTCAAGCTGTTAACCAAAATACAAAAAAAAGATTCAAAGTCATTACTTTTAACTTTCGGGATTCACAAAGTTTTAGAATAAGCGATTCAGAATAATAATTCAAATCACTATGAACGTTTCATCTTGTGTATTGTGTATTGATTATCATTGCATTGTTCCTATAATTATGATATTTTCATATATTTCTTTTTTCTTTTATTGGAACTATAGAATATTCTTCTTGATACATCTACTGTTATGTTGTTAAGCATTTATTTTTTTAGAGGGAACGATGCCAACAACCGCCACAGTTAATGTCGAGACCACAGTGGTTAGCACTGAGACACCACAGACAACATTTGGTAAAAATTTGAATGACCCAAAGTGTAGATGGTTTTAGTTGAAAATATCGTTCTGTTAGGATACTTTGATATTATATTTGTTTCATTGGAACTAAAATATTAATTGTTCTTCTTTTAACATCTACCGTTATATTGTTAAGCATATATTTTTTTTAGAAGGAACGATGCCAACAACCGCCACAGTTAATGTCGAGACCACAGTGGTTAGCACTGAGACACCACAGACAACATTTGGTAAAAAATTGAATGACCCAAAGTGTAGATGGTTTTAGTTGAAAATATCGTTCTGTTAGGATACTTTGATATTATATTTGTTTCATTGAAACTAAAATATTAATTGTTCTTCTTTTAACATCTACCGTTATATTGTTAAGCATTTTTTTTTTAGAAGGAACGATGCCAACAACCGCCACAGTTAATGTCGAGACCACAGTGGTTAGCACTGAGACACTACAGACAACATTTGGTAAAAAATTGAATGACCCAAAGTGTAGATGGTTTTAGTTGAAAATATCGTTCTGTTAGGATACTTTGATATTATATTTGTTTCATTGGAACTAAAATATTAATTGTTCTTCTTTTAACATCTACCGTTATATTGTTAAGCATTTATTTTTTTAGAAGGAACGATGCCAACAACCGCCACAGTTAATGTCGAGACCACAGTGGTTAGCACTGAGACACCACATACAACATTTGGTAAAAAATTGAATGACCCAATGTGTAGATGGTTTTAGTTGAAAATATCGTTCTGTTAGGATACTTTGATATTATATTTGTTTCATTGAAACTAAACTATTAATTGTTCTTCTTTTAACATCTACCGTTATATTGTTAAGCATTTATTTTTTTTAGAAGGAACGATGCCAACAACCGCCACAGTTTATGTCGAGACCACAGTGGTTAGCACTGATACACCACAGACAACATTTGGTAAACAATTTAATGCCCCAGTTAAACCTTAACGGAAATCCAAAGGACAAAAAACCACGAATCGTTTGTTGTCTGTTGACTGAAGTCTTCTCGTCGCTGTTCACAGTGTACTAAAACGTATAAAATGTACAACCGCAAACTTTAACAATTCGAGCCATCGGTACTTAATGGAATTCACCGTTTCGGTAACGAGCAATTTTCAATTAAAACGAATGCATATGAATCTGACGAAATAGTTTCATTTTGAATATATTACTCAGGCTGAGAGATGTATGGTGTCGTATAATAAAAAGACCTCCCTATACATTGAACAAATTCACTCAGTAAGAAAATGGTAAGAAACGCATGCAAACGAAGACGATCGAACTTTTACACTGGAACTCAAGTGTTATCCGTTAAGGTGAGACTGGGCATTATATCATTTATGGTTTTCTTCTTGGTATAGTTTTGTAATGTATAATTTTTTGAAAATGATTCACTAATTTATTTCACGCATTGGCTACCAAATTTGTTATATATAAAACATGAACATCTTGTCTGACTAAATTTGTTCGACATATATAATACCTACATAAATGTTCGATATTCAAAACAAAATTTTGGTCTAACTGTGTGTTGAATATGGCACACGTTAAGCTTAAGCCTTTGTCAGACTAAAGCCTCGGTCACAACTGGCCGAACGTGTTTGGTGACCGTGCGTTTGTTACGGATTTTGCCCGTCGTGTCTCCCGTGGCTGATCGTAGCGTTAAAAATCGTGTTAAAATGATTGCGAATGCAACGAAAGACAAACGGACGTATGACGTGCCAGTCGTAGGTGTCATGTTCAATTTTGTTTGGACAACGTTCAATGCCCGTAGGAACAATACTTGTGTCTTACGATTACCGTGCAAGAGACCTACGTTTGCCTTGCGAACGGCAGTAATAACATTCGCGTCGTAGGTTACTTGCAAGTCAATCGTACCGGCGTTTGTCTATGTCTCCCAACAGCTGCACGGGCAGTTATAGTTTTCATATTAATTAAGGTAAGGTTTGCGATTACAGGGAGATAACTCACAGATTTTCATTGTGACGTAACACCAAATACCCTTTATTTCAGCTATGACGTCAAAATTTATATGACGTCATAATTGATTTCAGGTTTCTTTTATTTCCCGGGGTTTTGTAGTTTTATTGAAAAAATAACAGGATACAAGCGTTTTATCAATTTCCACAAAAACGAAGTCCGCATTATATGGTTTTGAATAGTGTTTTAGAAACATCAGAATACACATATACTAAGATACTTTTTTCCTGAAATAGGTGGACTTGGAAAGGTTGAATAGTACATTAGAAATTAATAAAAAAAATATGATATAAATAGTGACATTAATTTCGAACATTTTAGGCATAAACAACTCCCATTATAGTCACATATAAAATGTACATATTTTCACGAAACTATTTACATTTCATCAACATGAAAATTTGAAATCATGAACTTTGACCTTTTGTAGTTATAAAACGGGACCGGCAAAATCATTTGAATTTCATGAGAAAAAAGACTTTAGTATAGTGAACAAAATGGTATGTAACTTTGGTACAATTCCTAAAAAATGCAAGCCGCAAACCTTACCTTAAAACATTTTCGTTATGCAATCCTTTGTTATTTTATGCTATTATATAGCATAAAGAACTTGTAAATTTGAAAACAAATTCAATAAGTTACCTGTAAGTGTCCAATAAGTTTTAAAAAACTGTCCATTATTTTAAAGAATGGACAGTGAAAACTGCCCAGTAAAAAATAATGGATAGTAATTTTAAACTTATTGGACAGGTACAGGTGACGTGTAATAAAACAAATACCATGCAAAGCCATACATCTGAAAACAAAATGAAATTTAATTAAGCATGCTCTGAAATATGATAATCCAAATGAACTGATACATCTCTGAAAAATAATTCAAATGCACTTATACGCGAGTGGAAAATAATCCAAATGAAGTTTTATATTTCTGTGGAATCAGGAAAATAGTATTCAAATCCAGATTTCACCGGTTATCCACATATGTTTTAAGGATTTCAATACTTAAATTTGAAAGAAATATTTCCCTGCTCAATGTGAATTTCACGGGGTCCACATTCTCTCTTTGAATCCTCTTCAGTGGGTAGTTTCTTGACGTTTTCTTTGTTTTCATCTTCTTCTTTTGGAGGATTTTCTTTTCCGTGAATTATTTCGCTTACTTTCACTTACTGCGCATCTTGAGTTCTTTTGTACGAACGAACCGCAGATGACCTGTGCCCAGTTTTTTCGGCAATTAGCTGTTCGTCCACTCCAGCATCATACAATCGTGTTGCTGCCGTTGCACGTAGAGAGTTGTTCGTAAAATGGCCTGAAAATCCCGCTTGTTCACACAACTTGCCGGCCGTTTTTTGCAAAACGTGAACCCCAACTAGTGCGTCCGCATACCAGGATGTTGCTGTTATGTACTTCAGTGGTCGCAAGTAAAAAACATCACCTAATAAATGTAGAATACTTGCCTCAAACTTATGTACTTTTCGTAGGTTAGTACGGGGCATCGTTCAGGTACATTGGTGTTCTGGTACGCTCTAGTAATCTTTGGTGTCAGGTGCTTGTGCTGCAGTCCTCCTCTGTTCGTTTTGGACACATCCTCTTTATACTCCAAATATTTGGTGCCATCTTGCTCAAAACATACTGTTATCTGACTATTGGGACCAAATCGTAGATTACGATGTTCCTGGCCAGCCCGGAGAGCGAAATGTAGGCCTAACTGGAAGAGCACTGTATCCAAAAGTTTTGCAGGGTTATCTCTCCCTAAAATTCCCTTCCTCCACATGATGTCTTCCTGCTCAGCTGTGATGATTTCTGCTTTCTTTTTGTCCAGTCCTAAACCACGACTGGAAAGTTCCTTCATTTTTTAATCTAATACAGTTCTTAATCCTTGAAACTTTTTGTCATCCAGAAAGCTAACAAAACGCCCCTCCTTTCTCATGATATGCTGAATTGCACAGATAATTTCATACAAAGTATTCGGCTTATAGTCCAGTCCAGATTTATTTCTCACTTCAGCGACAAAGTAGCTTAAACACTTGTCAATTTCATCATCTTGCATGTTCATGATGTTCTTATACATATACACGTCTGTATTAGGTTGTTTCTTCTTTCTCTCCTGCTGCCATGAAGCAAACAGATTTAAGGCCCATTTTGACTTTGACTCCGTTTTCTTAGACAAACCACTCCGTATTAAGTCATCCAAATCCTGCTGATTCAGAGGTTTTAAAAACCTATCAATTCTCTCTACCTCTTGACTTGCGTTAATCATATCTTCATCAGAGATATCAGAAAATACACAGTTCTGAATTAAATCAAAATCTGGCACAGCCTCCATATCTAAAATGTCACTTAAAACACCATCCGTGTTTGGATGATTTTCATTATCATCCTTGAATTTTGACTGAGTTAAGAAAATGCTTTCTCCATCAGAGGAAGACATCTCGGTTCTAAGACACAAGTAGTGTGAATGAATAAAAAATCATGCAGTTCAAGTTATACCTAAAAAGTCACCTGTACCTGTCTACTAAGTAGACAATAGAAACAGAATTCTACTCAGGACTGCTTTTTTGTTAGGGGAGGTTAAAAATAGCTCTCTTTATTTTCATTGTCTACTGGTGTACCTGTTGCAGTCTATTCTTAAAACAATAGAGGAGAATGTTTTAAGTCGGATATAAGCCTCAAACTGTCCATTCTGTGAGAGAAAGAACTGATCTCGGCCCTTCGGGCCTCCATCAGTTCTTTCTCTCACAGAATGGACAGTTTTTGTCTTACATCCTTTACATAAAGAATATTTTTTCTTTAGTCATGTTCTGAAATAATAAGATTTATTAATTAAAAAATAAATAATTTTTTTAGAGTGAAGCTAAGTTTTTAAATTGTTCCGGAATTTTTTCTCCGGAAATTTTCTTCAAAATAAATCTACTGTAAGCAAGTGAATATTGAAACGTCAAAAGAAGTCGAAGAAAAAGAAAACAATTCTGTAATTGTTGTTTTAGTGATTAGACTAGCTAAACTGGACGTCATAAATAAAGAATGTTTGAAACATAATTTATCTTTTATATCTGATACCATAAAAGATTGAAATTTTTCTGAAATCTAGAAGAAAGTCTGCGCAAAAATCTAATTTCAGCGAATTAATTATCAAACGATAATTTTCCTGGCCAATGTTAACAATGAAAACAATTTTAAAAAGTTTTAATGGTCATAAGAAATGATAATCAATATTTTCAAAATGAAGACAGTACTCTGTTTACAAACGAAAATTATTTTACCCACGAAAAATACTAGTATCATACTTATCTGACAGTTTTTAATAAAAACCGTGTGCCGAGTTTTTGCGCTAAGTCATATCACATTGTTCTCATGTCGGGTGTGTTGGAATGTTGTGTAGAAACTTTTGATTGAAAAATGGTTCTGTGCGTAAATATCATTCGTCCTCTCCTCACTTCGCAGGATCCCTGGAAAATGTAGATAATTCTATCTTAGCAAGCTTGCAAGTCGAGCTGCATAGGGAATCTTCTGCATTTTCTCTAAAATCTTCTTCAGTATCTAATTCCTCCTCATTCTGTATTTTCTTCTTTGCCTCAGACCTTTTTGCTAAAAAGAACTTATTTGTTTGGTTTATGTTTTTAGAAGGGGATTCCTAGAAGCTTTTTCTAAAAACTTTGCTTTCGGTTGCATTTTGATGAATGGTAAAACTGTCAATTATCTTTACCTTACTTTGTTTTTTCTTCAAATGGTGTACGCGTGACGTAATTATGACGTACGTTTACTTCGCGTTCACTTTGCGTTAATTTTATTTACTGATGGTGAGCACAATCGATTTGCGGTTAACGTACGTGTAACACAAGGGACAACTAAGTTATTCTTACGTCATTCGTGCATATTAAATCGTACGGTTATTTTACGGCTTCCTTGAGTGAAGCGCAACTTCCGCGTACGTTTTCAGATATCGCAAGGAAACCGTAGTGATTGTTGTGCATGTCCAACAGTTAACGTGCGTGCTTATTATTACGGGAAGGGTAAGTCCTTCCAAAATCGGAAGATGCACTTGCGTGTCTCGCAAGATTTTCCTCAAAATCCACCCGCAGACCACTCGTGGAAGCACTTATGATCAATTGTGACTGAGGCTTTACATTTAGTATATGTCTAAAGATGAAAGTAAGACGTCAGTGATGACTTGCAACTAACCAACGGCGCGGATGTTAGTAGCAAGGCGAACGTACGTCTAGATATGTAGCACAAAAATCAATAGACGGGCATCGCACGTTGGGAGTGGCATCCCGTCTCCAAGTAAAATTTACGACTGGCACGTACAACGTTCGTTTGTCTAATGTTTCACTTGTAATCACTTAAATACCATATTCTAGTCCTACGTTCAGCAACGACTGGCAAAAACATGCACGACGCACGGTCAGTTGTGACTATGGCTTTACCTGAACTATACAAGAGAGCTTTTATGATCACATTTTATCCGGCGTCCGTGTGCCTGCCAATCTATCCGCCAGTCTCTATGAATTTTCCGCACTCTGTATTTTTTCCACAATGTCATACGACTCGATAAGAATCATTCTTATGAAGTTAAAGACATATAAAAATAAGATATACTATTCTATAAAGTTCAGTCTCTAAACAAAACCCAATGACTCTCATCTCCACCTCAAGCCGTCTAGCTGCCACCCTCCCAATAATAGTACTTTTAGAGGTGTTCCTAAAGGATTAACTACCAGATATAGACGAATCTGTATTTTAATGAAATCTTTGTGAAAACAGAGGAAGATTTTAAAATCCCTTAGTGTATTCGAGGCTACAAAACCCACACAGAGCAATATGCAATTAATGAGATAACTACAAAAGACAGTGAAACCCGCTTGCAATATGAAGAGATTGAAAGACATTTGCAGTGTTACACTTGTCCAAACCTATCACTACGTCTTTAAGAACCTTAAACAGCATCCTAAGAAAGAAATGTGCCCATTATTTATACTAACGAAAGAATTGAAGATCTTTTTAAATATCCTCAAATAGCTGCATTTAAACGACCAAGAAACATAAAGGATATAGTAATGAAACCGAAATTAGACATCCAATTGCCCAATGGTGGCTTGAAAACTTGTTCCGATGCCAAATGCACTTTTACGGACAGATTTGCTACTTTCTCCAATTGCGGGTTGCAACTAAAAATATTGGGTAACGTCATGTCGAAGAACAAATGCATTTATCTCATCATTTGTACGGTTTGCTCAAAACAATACGTTGGGGAAACAGGTGACCTCCGCAGATTGATCAACGACCATCGTTTTATTATTAAGACACCCCCTCCAAATTAAAAAAAAAAATAACCCCAACCCCTCCCAAAAAAAAACAACAAAAATGCCAAAAACAAAAACCAACCATACAGAGCACAAAAAATCCTGTCGGGGAACATTTCAACCACAATGGTCACAAATAGGAAGATATGACAATAGTGGTTATTGACCATAATCCTCATTGAACGGACACGGAGAGGAAAAGACAGTAAAAGTTCTAAATGCACATGCTCAAATGATTTAGACTTGATAGCATGAACAAACAGACTGCATCATTAAATTGAACGTTTGAAAACATTATCACCTGGAACTCATATTGTAATATTACTGAACTTCTTGCCTCCGCCCGTGTCATTTTATGGTTTCACATACAAAAGCATTTTGTTCTGTTACTTTTTGATATCAAAAATTAATTCATAGTCATATCAAACTAAAAGATTATCATAATGGTCGAATTGAAACCAATTCGCCGAACGAATTAACGTCGTTTGTTTTATTCTCTATTATTTACTCAGACTTCGCCTTTGATAAGTTGAATTAAACTGATTAGACGTGGAGTTTATCGTCGACTTATTCCACCCAAAGATCGGCCACAGTCATCAGTACAAAGTATTATATATCAAATCTAATCATTATGTAGTAGTAATGTTGTTAATTTTTTTTATAGTTCCCATTTTAAACTGTAATGCTAATTTTTTTGTTTTTGTTTTTCATATCATGTAATTTATTGTTTCCTGAAGAAAGGAAAGGTTGTCCCAAGAATTTGACAATTTGCGTTGTTCGTGTCGTTGCCATGATCAAAAGGGGTTCGAAGGAAGTCGTAATGAGGATTCAACATTTATAATAAAGTTATATTTGGTAGAAAAAAAATCGAGTGATAATTAATACTGAGATGACCAGAAATTAGTGAAATTATTATAAAAGCTAGTGAACACATTGAAATATCAAGTATGTCGGAATAATAAATAATCCATTTATTTTATTGTATTTAGAGGCTAAGAAACCAAGTAAGTTATTGGTTTCAAAATATTATTAATATTATTGTTCAGATGAGCGAGGTAAAGTGTTAAAAGCAAAACGAATAATTAAATTTACACCGTTATTTTTTTTTCAGATTGTTCAATTTGGCACCAACGTTTAGGTCACTGGTATATGTTGGATACTAATTACAGAACATTCGATGATTCTCGGGTGAGATGGCATTTGTGATATTGTTCTATTTTTCAAAAAAGGTATTTTACCACGATTTCAAAATACTTATTTTTATTTTTGAATTATTCATAGGTTTAAAAAATGTTAAAATAACTGTTATACATCTACATTCAATCGGGTTAAGTCTTAAATTGAGTTTCTTTTCTACTTTGTAAGGATCTCTCCATTTTGAATTGAATGCAACGTGGTCTGTGACGTCATATGTATCAATCCTTCAAAAATTGTTAGCTAGGTTGATCATTATGATAGGTAATTACAGGGTATAATAAAGAATCTTATTAGCTTTTCCAACATAAATTTTTGGACAAATATCACAACAATTATTTAATATAGATAAGCATGCTACAATACCGAAATGCAAGTTGAGTTTAGAAAACATCGCGGAAAAATTAATAACTAGTAGCGGTCTGTTTGCATTAGACCAAGTTATCATTTTGAAATAATTTTCATCAACCATGGGTAAATAGATGTTTACCGATTTTTTTACTAGCTTTAGATAAGTGTTTCTAATTGCAGAAACGACTATACGAATACATCAAATACCGATTAGATCTCAATCAAGCCGATGTTGATTCAAATTTGCAGAAAAGTCAGAAGTTAATTGTTATTGCAAATTCATTTTATTTGTAAGCAGGGGCCTGTTCATTAAAGTTCGTAAGCCCAGTCGAAACTCTACACTGTTGTAAAGACAAATAATGCCACTCCTTTAATAATAACCGAGAGTATTCTTTTTCAATATTAAAAATAAGTACCAGTCATTATTTGATAGAGAAAAATAACCACTTTGCCTAAATATAAGTGGTAGTATCCCTAAAATATGTATGTAATAACAAAAATTATTTTTGGTAAATGCCATTTTCTAATGCATATTTACCAACCTTAGCAGCGGTGCAATCTTCACAAAGAGAAAAGTCGTCCATTACCTTTTCATTCTTCTTATTAAAGTTTGTTTTGTAAACAAACTTTGTATATCATTTTATAGCTTAACAACTGCATTGCCTATTATAAGTATACATAAACGATACAAAACCTTCGTTATACATGGTACATTAAATTGGATGTACAATCGGACAAAGTAGCTTCATCGAAAAAAGCCACGTTTTCGTCGAAATTGGCCAAACTCACCTCTTTCAAATTAATCGATAGTCTTTTTGTTTCGGATACAGCGATGTAGATTAACTGTCATTTGAACAGTCTGAATCATTTAGGTTAAGCTTCTCACTTATTAAAGGGTATCTTTTAGGCATACTTAAAAAGTACATGTAAGTGCAGCCCGTTTCTCGGGTTTTTGAAGCTTTGAAAAAAAAAATGGTTGTATCTAATTCAATTACTCACGACAGGTGTAACTTATTTCTCGGGTTTTCAAACTTTGAAACAAAAATGGTTGTATCTTAATCAGTAACTCACGACAGGTGTAACTTATTACCTAGAAAGGTATCTTAACAAACTTCCAAGCAATCTGAAAAATTATTCTCATACATAACTCAGAAAAGAAACTTCCAATCGAAACTGGAAGGTACTTTGTCCATTATGTTATCAAAACTCATTGGATGACATTTCCACTGTGTTATGGAATGTCATGCGTTGTCTTTACTCTGTTAAGAAACATTCAACTAATGTTCATACTTATAAATTTTGGAATCGCATGTGTACGACAAATAAAAAAATCATTGAACAACTTATCTATATTTATCCAAAAATAAAAATATTAGCTTGTTTTACTTTAAGGCTGTTTAACTTCTCTTCCTTACCTGACCTTGTATGTGTATCGTTGTACTTCATGTTCTATTGAAATTGTTTGAGAAAAATAAACAATACTTATACCTTTGTTATCACACAATACCGATTCTTGGCATTGATATCATAAATTATAAATCCTAACCCTTTACATTTTTAACATTTTTTTCGGAAGACAATATATTACAACATCAATTTTTATCATTATTAAAATTACACAGTATAAATTGGGTCAATGCACACCAATTTTTTGAGTTCGTGAGCTTGTTTTACCTAGAAGAAGCAGTGTTGGCAGATCGGTCAACGACAATACAAGAGTGTTGTCCCATTAACCGATTGACTCTCTTTTACTTTTATTTTGTCTTCTTCTTAGAGCACAAAGATATATTTTACTTATCACATAAATATATTTCGTTTTTTGTCTCAAAAGTGTTTATACAGTTATGCCCTGCAAGCACAACAAGTATTTATATTGTTTTGCAAATAGGCGATACACATGTAGTGTGGACATGATGAACTACAGCAGGTTCATTTAAAAATTGAATTATCATGGAGTTAGACCCCCCCCCCCCCAAATTTTTTTGGGAGCATGTAAAAAATGGAAGTGAAAATAAGAAAATTAACAGTGAAATTGAAGTTATAGTTTACTACGCTAGTCCCCCCCCCCCCCCCCCCCCGCTCCCACGGATTAACGAATTAGGATTTTTCATAATTTGGGAAAGTTGTCTTCTTTTGTTTGGTTTTATTTTTTGTTTGTTTTTTCTTTCGCTCGTCCAGATTTTTTGGATGAGTATCCCCCCCCCCACTTTCAAAAACGATGCTACATGTCTGTATGGGGTAAACATCGGCATAGGCAATGGGATAGAAAAAACACATCGAAAAACTACCACATTCCATCACTCATTAATATCACTAAAAATACGGGAAATTGTGTTACGTTTTATAGTTTTGAATCTGTATTTTCATATTTACCAAATCAGGGTTATAAAATTGCAGATACTACAAGCTTGCAACTAAAACAAAAGCAAGTTTTAAAAGGTAAATCAAGCACAGGTTTTACAAAAATTGGGGAAAGAATGGCAACGAGTCTTTGCAATTGTCCAGAAGTACCCTAAATTTGTATCTACCAAATGACTCTTAACATATATTACAGAATCAATACATACTACAATTACTCGTTCATACTTTGTATAAATCATAATTCTCACCAATGTTCTTCTCACAGTCATTTTGTGCTAGCCTGTCCTCACCATCTTACGTCATTGAAGTGGATTCCCAAGCTGAGAATGACTGGTTCATCGAGTTAAGTAGGTTTTTACGAATGATATGGTTTCATACATTTTTGTTTTCAGCATAGAAATATCATATACAATAAAGACAAATGAGTTCAATTATAAATCAATAAAACACGTGTAATTAATACATGTACAATGGTGTGTAATTAAGCATGATTAAAGTTCAATTTATATAATTCTCTCTCAATTTTTTTAAAACAAATGTAGCATTTACCAATTGTGGAATGGCTGGTGAATACTGGCTGAACGGATACGATACGGATAATTCCGGTACGTTTACGTGGATTGATAGTCAAACTTCGACAAACTACACTAACTGGGACACTGGTAAACCAAATGATTTTTTAGGTTTCCCTGAAAAATGCATTGAATCAAGTACCAGTAATGGAGGACGATGGAATGATATTCCATGCTTTTTGATGAGACCGGTTGTTTGTGAAAGGGATTCTTAGTATCGAATTGATTTCCCGGTATTCAAATTAAAATGGGACAAACTTGACATCTTTTATAATTCTTAAAAGTTATTTGTGGAATTTGAGATAATATCAACAACTCATTATATACAAGGAATTTTTTGTTCTTTTTATTTATCACCACATTTTTCGTCAATGTCATGGGTAATCTTAAAACGCTTATTATTAAACCAACACAAATGTATCCTAAACGTTTGTGAAATTTGGCGGTAAATAATTAATGAAAATGACCCTGTGTACAGTTCTGTTTTTAATGTTATTGTACAGAACAATAATAAATTGCATCTTATCTTATTTTGTTTTGTGTTTTCTTGAAGTCCTATGCATTAGATCTTCAGCCCAAGGAGGCTAGGTGGTCATCATATCTACCTTAAATCATTTATTAAAACTTTCTGTTATTTTGTTAACTTTTTATAATAACTACACTAATCATCAATTAAATAAATAAAACTAATATATACGGAATTAGAAAAATGAGTCGAAAATGTATGAGCGAGGGAACGTTTCTTTAAGTAACTGAGGGATGTTTTTTGTGAATTTGATATAGGTACTCTTTTTTACTCTAAAAACGTTTTATTAATTTCGACGAAATAACACTCCGTTGGCCATTTTAATAATTCATAACGGAGCCAAATATGGAAAAAAACCTCTCAATATTACATTATTTGTTGACATTTTCTGGTACGTGGAAAGGGTTTCGAAAAACTTTATATCTATTTCATTTTCTATATCGAAAAAGTATGTAAGGATGATAAAAAACATTTGACATTTGTAATGTAACATCAACAAAAACCTTTAAAAATGAGCAAAAAAAAAAATCAGATGTAGTTGACATTTTAGATAAGTATGAAATCAATGTTGAGGAAACCTACACTTCTGCAGGATACGTGTTAATATCTAATACAGTAGATTAAATAGGAGGATATCAGTTAACACGGGAAAGGTGTTTTTGGTGCTAAGAGACTCGGAGCTGGATCAATCTCTAAGAAGAAAATATATTATCTTTCGTCTATATCATTTGAATTCTTTCATCAACAGGTTACAGTTCTTACTGTATTTTCCTATTTTTTTACAATAAGAATAGTATGAACCTGGAATTCTTTATGCAGAGAAAAGGCTATTTAGACGTGATGTTAATGGCGCCAAAATCATTGTAAAGAACTAACTCTATGACCCATCCCTAGATAGATGCATATATAGCACCGAAGCAGTTATGGAGTACTCAAAATAAACTCACCAGACTCTGAACCAACGTTCAATTGTCATTATTACCAAATGATAGTATAAGTTAAATCAAATTCGCAGCATGGTCATGTCCAGATCACTTAATTTTCCTCAGCTTAAACGATAATAAAAATAGATGTAGTTATTTGCGTGGAAATGACATCTATTTAAGATATGAAGTTTCTATTCTTCAATGAAATGATAAATTATCTCAATGTATATCGGTTTATACCACTAAAGTGAAAAGTAAAAACTGATTAAACAAGAACTTATCAAATTAACCATTACAGCTTCGAAAGTGAAAAAAATAAAATTCAAAAATTTAAAGCTAAAACAGTGTATATTTTCTTTTAATTAAAATATAAAAAAAATGATCCAATGATTGGTTACTTAAATTTAAAAAAAAACCCAAGTTTGTGTTTGTTAACAAGAGAAAAAATAATGAAATTCCAAAACTTTTACAAGGTAGGCAATTAAAAATGTTTCTTCTAATAACCATATACAATAGATTTTACTTCACCCGATGATTTAAAATGGTCTGTGCATTTTAATAATTTAGTTATCACTGCATGAAAAAAACAGGAAATCAAGGATGACAGAGATCATCGATATAATGCATCATCTTTATAAGACCACCTATATCATATTATATGAAAATCATAGTTAAGTATATATATATATATATATATATATATATATATATATATATATATATATATATATATATATATAAATCAAAATATATTTTTGAAATGTATATATATAAATACACACATATATAACGAAAAGGAAAAAAAAATATAGGAATACAATTATAGTTGGTCTGCTAGTGTTTTCAAAATTTTGTAACTAGATTTGACACTTTTTGCACTCACTGTAATAAAGTAATAATAATATAGAGATGATTTCAGAGTATATAAAAGTGCATTCTCATTTGGAATTTCGTTTTGTAGTCTACACTTCATTTTATATTTATATATTTTGTATCCTACAAAAGATATGACATTATTGAAAATTTTGTTGTGTCGTTGAACTCGTAAAAAAATCCTACAACAATTCTTTTCCATGTTATATTCAATTTTAATATTCCTGATACTTTTCCCCATATTTTTTTGGTTTCAGAACATCCGTATATTAAATGTTCAATATTTTCAATTTGTTCACAACTTATACAGTTTTTTCCAACATCTTTATTCCATTTATTTACATTATAATTACAGTTCAGCTGATTGTGTAGAAGTTTATAGTTAAATTCTGCTATTTGCTTATCAAATGCATTTATTATCTTAGCCGTGTATATATTGTTCCACTGATCATTTGATATTTTAAATTCTTTTGCCCATTTTGCTTCCATTATTGGTTTTTGAGTCTTTTTAGATAATAGAATTTTATAATAGAATCCCGATTTCTCGAGTTCTGGCTGTTTTATTTTTCCGCAGAAGTGAAAGTATGGTTTTTGAATTTTAGTATTGTTTACATTGGAATAATCTACATTTAACTTTTTAATAGCGTTTTTGACGATAAGATATTCGCATAAATAATTTCTTTTTGATTTCAGATTTTCTGTAATATTATTTAAATCTTTTATACCATCTATTGTAAACATATCTTTAACATATAGAATACCACTTTTTATCCACGATTCTAGGAAAAGTGATTTTTCCTTACATTTAATAAAATTATTCAACCACAAGTTATCGGTGAGCTAATTTCGTGATACATATGGGGATTTACATTCATTAAAACTACAGATAATTTCTTTGTAAAATTTTGGGAATTTTTTCAGAACATTTAGATCATTTGGTTTAACAATATTGCTTCTCAACAAATATTCAAAATCTAATCCGTTAATTTTCAATATGTCTTCTATATATTTTCTAAGAGAACTTTTCTCATTATGGAGTCTTTTGATCCATCCCGCTTTTACACTTTTTAGTTTGCTCTCTACATCTATAAGTCCAAGACCACCCTCATTTATTGATCTTACAAGTGACTTGCGTTTAATCCTCTCTCTCTCTCTTACCCCATCAAAATGTATATATAATTTGATTTAATATTTTTATGAATTCAATATTTGGGTTTTCCAGAACTGTAAACAGATACAATAGTTTAGATACTATTAGAGAATTTATAACTGTGCATTTTCCAAATAACGTTAACTTTCTAATTCGCCAAGAGTCTAGGATTTTTTCGAATTCTTTAAGTTTATTCAACCAATTTTTCTCATCGTTAGCTTCTTTGTCATGTCCTAAGAAAATTCCAAGTGATTTAACTGGATTATTTGTCATTCTAATACCATCTACATATTGTAACGAGTTTTTCAGTGGCCCCAAAAGGATACCTTCAGTTTTTTCTATATTCAATTTAGTACCAGACATTCTTCCAAAATTTTCTATTATTTTTATGGCATCTTTTAATGATTCTACATTTTTTAATGGAAACGTACAGTCATCTGCACGTTGTACATATTTTAGTTTATTTATTTGTCCTAAATTTAATCCTTGTATACTTTCAGACGCATTGATCTTTACTACCAAGATTTCTATAACAAAGATAAAAAGTAAAGCAGAGACAGGACATCCTTGTCTTATGCCTCGTGACATTTTACACATTCTAGTCAGCCAATTATTATTTTTTACATGAAAGTATGGCTTTGTATATAAAATTTTTATCCACTTTAAGAAATTACTTCCGAAATTAAACTTTTTAAGTGTTTTAAACAAAAAATCCCATTCAACCGAATCGAATGCTTTCTTAAAATCAGTAAACAATAAAATTCCTTCTTCATTATTTTCTTCACAAAAATCATAAATATCTAGAACCAACCTGGCATTTTCACCTATAAATCTTCCTTTGATATAACCAGTTTGATTTTTATTTATAAGTTTATTCATTATTATTTGAAGCCTCTTTGCAAATACAAAAGCTAGAATTTTATAATCACAGTTTGTAAGACTTATTGGACGATAGTTATCAAGATTAAATAGGGTTCCTTTTATGTGTATAAGCGATATTACAGAAGCCCGCTGAGAGGATGATAGTTCACCCACTACGAAAGACCCTACAAGACTTTCATATAGATAAAGTTTTATAAGTTTCCAAAACATTTTATAAAATTCTATAGGAATTCCATCTAAACCGGGTGATTTATTTAATTTCATGTTGTATACAGCTTCCGCACATTCATCGATAGTGGGGATCTTATCACAGATTTCTTTGTCTTCATCAGATAAATAATTCGTTAGTTCCGTGTTTTTTATGTATTGGTCAATGTCGTATAACGAGAAATGATCAGACGTGTACAACTTTTCATAATAAGAACTTAATGCGTTTAGAATTTCATGTGTTTCATTTAAGCTGTTCCCTCCCATTGATAATTTATTTATTACATTGTGCGATTGATGTTTATTTTCTAATCTTAGAAAGTATGAGGTATTTTTTTCACCCTCATCTATCCAATGAGCTCTAGGTCTCACCTTTGCCCCTTTAGATTTATACGCATACAGAGTATCTAATTATTTTACAAGATTCTGCTTATATTTAATTATTTTATTTTAAAATCGGAAAGTTCAATATCCTCAATTTCTTTTTCGATTTCTTTTATACGGGTTTGTATGCTTTTATTTTTCTTAATCGAGTACTCGATACATAGCTTTTTAACTGATATTTTATTATTTCCCATCGTACTTGTGGATCATTTTCCTTACTTATGCTCTCTGGTATGTGGTCAAAAAAATTATTGATAATATTACAAAAATTCCTGTCATGAAAAATCGACGTATTCATTTTCCAATAGCCACTATACCTCTTATTTGTTGATACTGTGCAATAAAAAATGAAGGCCATGTGGTCACTCATTCTAGAAGTTGAAACATCTGGGGGTTTTCTAAGAAATATTTTTTCAATAGGATAACATAAATCTTCAGTAGAAAAAATATAATCTATTCTACTTTTCGGGTTATTGTTTGAATCGCACCAAGTGTTTCTCTCTTTTTCAGGATTAATTTTGTCCCATATATCAATAAGACTAAATTTATATTTCATATTATCTATACTTTTTGAACTTCTGTTTTTGGCAACATAGGATGAATTAAAATCTCCAACAATGATGATATTTTCTTCATTTAAACAATACTGAGATACCCATGATGCAAGTTTTTAAAAAAAATTACATCGTTCACTTTCTGAATTAGGTGCATATATATTAACTAGTGTAATTATATTTTGTTCATATTCAATATTGATTAACAATATCCTTCCATCATCTGATTTATGTACAATTATGTATAATAAGAGCTAATTTTTTTTTTAAATAAAATAGAAACACCTCTACTTTGCGCCGAGGTAGAAAAACAATGATAGCTTGAACCTTGCCATCGTGCATTGTAAATATTTTCTTTTTCATTTATATAATGGGTTTCCTGTAAGAATACAATTTGACAATTAATATCTCTAAGCCAGTCATATAAAGTTTGCCTTTTACAGTAATCATTAAGTCCGCGTGCGTTAAGCGACAATAACTTTAAAGTTGACATTCAAAAATGGTCATGAGTTCATTTAACATACATGTATTTGAAGAAGTTACCGTTTTTCTGATGACTTTTTTTTTTTAATGCTCTTTCGTAAATTTTCCGCTGCATGGGCAATGATATCCCCCATGATGTTCTTTCCCGGCTAGGCCCTCGGTGAGGTTTTGACTGTTTCCTCGTATGATAGAGCAGTACCCCAGTACATATCATACACTAGATGACCAAAGAACACCGATGGTTTGTAGGAACTAAGGATGTCCCTCATTTCCTCGCATTGGTTTATTTTTGCAGAAATGATTTGTTCCATGACATCCCTTTCCGTGTCTTTCCATTGGAAAGATTTTTGGACGAGATTGCCGATGCGTTTTGTTTTCAGCGCTGTTTTGGAGTTCCGAATCCGCTCCGCTGCAACGACATCGCCTGATCTAAGGGCCTTCGTTGTTTGGAAAGCCTGTTCCGCCGACTTAAAGGTCTCCCCAAAGATTTTCAGCTCACAAGGAGAAAAATTTTAAAGAACATCTTTTTCTCCCGGAAAGGTTTTGAGATTTTTTGGTTTTTCTGGAATGTAGAATTCACATTTGTCGCACCCAGGTTTATGCCCAGACTTTTTGCACACTGCGCAGCATAAATCATTTTCGCAATTAAACCTATTGTGCCCATTTTGCCAACATTTGGTACACGTTATTATTGGTTTGTCAACATGCTGGTCCTGGTGAAAGAGTTTACATTTCAGCCCCGCACAATATACATTTCTGGGTAGATATGTGTTTGGTGGAATTGGCTCAATGTACAAAAAGCGGTTGCCGTTTAATACACTTGTCATTTTTTTTGTTTCAGGATTTCTAATTTTTTCATAATACATTTCTGTTTTTGGAGAAACCTTCAGTTTAGATAGCATTTTGAAAACTGCACTATCATCTACTGAAAGAGGAACACCGCAGATTGTGATTTTCAACGATTTGTCATCGGGCGCTTCCAGTCCTGTAGAGTACGGGTTGGAATCATAGACACTGATATGTTGGTCATCTACGTCCATGCCCTGCAGCAATAGTTTCTCTATGCCCTTTTTGGTGTTCAAATAAATTCTTCATAAATCTCTATCTAACTGTATACATTTAACGGTATCTCCGACCACTTTGGTAACACACTGTACCAATAGAAAATTGGTGATTTTACCTTCCACTGGAGCGAGGATTTCGCTGTTCTTTAAATAGACCGGTTTTGAGATTTGCGAAATTCTGAGTACTAATCACAGAGTCTCAGGTACACATAAATAATGGTATTATATATACAAAAAACACATAAACTCACATTAACGCCAGGAAAATTGTCAGGTATATCCTAAAGTCGATGTAAGTCCACAAAAATCATTAAGTATATCAAATCGTCATCTAAATCCAAGAAAATTTGATCAAAACTACGGAGCTCGAAAGTAACGTCTACCTGTGAGCCCGTCACGTGATCTCTCAACACTAGTCTTATTGAAGACATAATCCTAGTTATTTCCTTGACCGACAGCGATCGGTTTTGTATTGGGCATATGGACAATGTATGGGTATAAATCAGAAAAATTTGAACCACTTGAAACCAAAGATACGTTTTACACATTCTTAAAGAAGTATTCTGTTGCTTTATATTCTTTTTCATTAACAAGTGCATTTTCTAATGAAGTTTTATATTGAACCAACCTTTTTTCAAAATTTAAGAAATCGTTGTACATGTATGCGTGGATAATGGTAAAGGATTGACAGGATAAGAAAGTAATTATTTTAAAAACAACATGTACATGTATTTGTTAAATCTTGGGAAAATGCTTCATTAAATTGTTTGAAAGGCGTGGTTTTCTTTACATTTCTTTTTTTATTTGGCGACGCTAAAAAAACGAAAGAAAAGGAAAAAGAATGGCACAACGTTTTGAAGTGACAGAGAAAGGAATAAAAAGCCATTGTTTTAGATAATAACATTATAAATTATCTATTACACACAAAACTGCATCCCGCAACGCTAAAAAATGGTACGGCGCGTTGTGGCAGATTGTTACGTCAAAGCATGAATTTAATATAACGTCATGCTTTGCACTGAAGCGTAATAGCGAGCGCAGCGAGCTCTAAGAACCAGTGTGCGCGGGAAAAAGAACGAGCTAAACCTACAGATTCATCAAACAAAATTTTTTGTCTCGGTCCTATAATGCTCTCTAATATTTTCACCCGTGGTGCTATGCCAAAAATGGTTGACATTTAACTCGTAATTTACGGTTCCTTGAGGTTTGAAGACACGTTTTGAGTACCACATAAGCTTTGGTGAGACCCAAGAGATTTTTTACATGCTTCCATTCCATCGTATTGAGTTGAGATACGTAAACAAATGATTATGGAATTTAACGTATGACGTCACAGTGATCTCGCGCTATATTTTCCGCGATAAATTTAGAGGTGGATCAAACATATGTAACGCTTGCACTAGCTATTTCAGTATAGAATGCGATACCTGCCTCATTGACATATGATTTGTTTTTAATTTTTTTTTTGATAGAGAGATTATATATATATATACTAGCAAGAGCCACACTTAACTGTCATATCGATCCAATTTTAAGCTAATTTTGCATGCATGTACAGTAAGTATGAGTAGGGAGGTAATAAAAAAAAGGACATTTTGAACTAAATAAAAAAAAAATAAAGAGACAAAAAAATTATGCAGGTTTTGCATATAGTCAAACCATTAAATTAGAAAATGGGAAATTACACACCTACAAACAGGGACCGGGGGCACGGATAACGTATGTAATTAGAATGCAAAAATAAAAATTATGAACAGGGAAAAAAAAGGAACAAAATAAATACTGTATTTATCGTTAACACTTTTGACCAAATTAAACAAAAATTATATTTTACAGACGGATTAATTATCTCCAAAAGTAAAGAACGGTTTTAGGAAATCAAGTCTATGTATTTTGTAAGAATTTATTTAAACTTAGAAATATTATATAATAATCTCTCTCTCTTTTTTCTCCCTTTCTCTCAAAAAATTATTTAACGCTCGTTGATAACTAAATAACACTAAGACGACAATGATGCAAGGTATGTGTAATTCTTGCTGCGCTCGCCACAACGGTAGCACCGTAAAACATATTAACGTCTTTTTGACGTTGCAGCGAAAGGGTTAAAGTAGTATTTAAAACTATTTAAAAATTCCAAATCCTTTAAATATTCAACCGATTCATATAAAAAAAATGCTATTATTATAAATTTATATAGGGTACGTTTTCTCAAAGAGAAAACGCACCTGGGTACGTTCTCTCTTGGAGAAAAAGTACCCTAGGAATTGGGTACGTTTTCTCCTGGGTTGTTTTCTCTTGGGTACATTTTCTCGTGATACCGCCATTACTAGGATATACAGTTAAGCGACTCCCGCCCCCAATCATTATTGTACCCGTAAGGTTGGTTTTTTTTTATTTAACAGAGAACAGCGAAATAAACAAATATTACAACAACAAAAATTCTGATCGTAGATCTTGTTTCGTTTGTTTGCTTTCTTCTTCTGAATCTGTCTAGCAAGATATTCATTTAAACATAGAGGGTCCAAACGGATTTAATTTATTGATTGATTCGGTAAATACGGTGAAGTAGTCATTTCTAGGTTTTGAGACTCCAGTCCCTAATTTTCGATCGCTGATTATTACAAGTAATAGCTTTCAAAAAAAGCTTGCCTGACTAAACAAAATTATTCAATGGAAACAAGCATGTATCAATTAGGCTATCTTACTAGAAATGAATTTTAATTTTTGCTGCTGATCATAAATTCATAAACGGAACGTGCAGATTTAAGAAGATATTTAAAGTCTTTTCTTCGATCTTGTGCATATACATGTATACCACTTGAAATTAAATTATTTCATTAATTCAAATTATTTTAGGAAAATACATATATCAAATAATTGCATGTTAGCTTGAAAGCAGAAGATAAAATAGTGAAATTTTAAAATTGTATTTGTTATATTAAGATGCAAATCAGCTGAAATACATTTTTTAAACTTTCCAACCATATGAAATGGGAAGGGATATTCAAGCACGCAGCATTATTTTTTAATGTGTGTGGGGGCAGCTTCATCCAAAACATCTTGACAAGCAATTAAAAAAGGGGTGAATTCTAAAAAGCATGAAAGAAAAGCCTAATTATAACTTCAATTTAATTCAATTTGAATTCCTCATTTTCAGTTTCATTCCGACAAAAGTAGACGGGGGGGGGGGGGCAAATCCATGATATTTCTATTTTTTATAAGCAAAAATATTCCGATGCTATGTGCCTGTGATGTGTGCATACGGTGTGCTCTGGAGTATTCTCATGGGATCAATTTGGACTCGTCCACTAATCGGCGCGAAAAAAATATGAATGAGACATATTATGGCGCGAAGTCCTGCTTTAACAATTCACGCAACGGCTCATCGTCGGTGACCCCGTGTGATTCACATCGATTCTCTCCATCATCACCGGGTTTGAGGAAACTTGTGGACTCAAAACCGTGGTTTGCGACGATGGCAACGGCTGAGATCTCAATCCGATGGTTTAAATGAACACATCCATTGGCATAGATTCATGGGGAAGGGTGTCAAATGAATTTTTTGACATTTGTATTGTAACAACTACATATATCATACTTTGGATCGAATGTTTTGGAAGAAATCTATCGAATATTAATACACACACTTGACTAGTAATTGTTTAGTGTACATTTAGGAGTTTAGTAAGACACGCGAGTTATGTACATGTACCCTTTTCAAGATGAATGAAATCGCCCAATTGATCGAAAATCGGGTCACACCCCGCTTTGGCGATTTAGTTCCTACAGTAAATATTCCAGCTATAGTAATACACATTTGTTTTAATCCAAACTGATGATTCTTTGGTACTGATGATAACCCAACACCAATTATTACTTACATTGCATTGTACGGTAATAGACAATATGTAACAAGTTGTTGCGATGACCTCCTCGCCCCCCCCCCCTTTCCACCGTTCATATATGGCTAATCTATTTTTATATCAAGATTACACACGTGCATGATGAACAGCCTTCTTACTTGAAATCTCTCGCTCACTGTTGCTTATTACATCCCAAATAACATTTTCATCAATTGTGAATGAAAATGCTGACACATTAAACATGCATCGGTTAATATTTTTTTTAATGAAAAATCTTGATATTGCTTGCTCCCATTGTCTGCACTGTTTCGGAGCAGGCAACTTTCAACCTTAGATATGCCTGACGTCATGGCAATAATGGTATTTTAAACATCAGAAACAGAAAGGGCACCTACCATCGGTGCTAAGATTTTCAGGATTATCTGCAGTGGTATACCACTACCACTGTGAAAATATGATACTATGGTCATCTCTAAAATGTAGTTTTGAGATATGGATTCTTACTTCTAGAACAGTATTCATTTTATTTTGAATTTAAACTAAAAATCGAGGCCCCATACCCTAGTGGCTAAAACTGGGGTGATATAACTTCCATATATAGACTAAACCAGTATCGACACAATCTTAGAGACTCAGAAGTAATAAAATTGAATTATGATGACTCTCCGCTCAGGTTCAAACTACCTTATTTTCATATTTTTTACTCTAAAATTGATCGATAGAAATGAGTGTCCTCTATAAGGATACGAAGTGGCATTGCAAAACATCTTTTTAGAGCTGGTTATCAGGTCAACAGTCACATCTTTAAATATATAAAATTTGAGGTTTTATTGAACATACAACATACTTCCGTTAAAATATATATGCTTATGATTGACTTGATCTGTGACTGACTCAAGAAAGGCTCCGGAATCTGGCTTTTCCTAGATGGTAAAATATCATGCAGATGTGCTTGGCCTTAGGTTGACAGTCTTATTTAAAAAGTATTACTCTTTATTAAATGCGTATTATTAGTGTTCCGGCTCCCGCGCCTTTTTTGCCTCTAAATGCGATAGAATTTGTAAATGGAACACATCAAAACTTCTGTGTCTGTTTTCAGCTAGATAACAATTGTTACGAAAGCGTGTACACCCTTATTTCAAATAAGTTTCATTCTAGAGTAGGCTTAAACTTATATCTCTCATGTAAAACATCCAAGCTGGGAGGTTGTTCAAAGAAGCAACAAAAAAGCATAACGTTAAGGCGCTATTGTGTGGGGAAGGTGTTTGCATATGGCATTTTCATAGCGATATGGCACCAACAAGTAAAACAGCCTGCAAGTCCGGGATTCTTCCTACTTTAGACGCCTGCAAGACAGTGAAAAAACACACTTTACAACATGCCATAAAACATTGTTCAAAATGTGTCATATTAATGTTATCCTTCTGTCAGCTGACATATTTATTCAATTACGTTCATAATTCTTGGTGCAATGGTATAATTTCCATATATAGACTCAACCAGTATCGTCAAAATCTTAAAGACGCAGAAGTAATGACAGTTTGAGTTATGATGACTCCCCGTTCAGGTTCAAGCTATCTTTTTCTCATATTTTGAACTATAAAATTGATTGATAGAAATTAGTGTCTTCTATAGCGATTTGAAGTCCAAGACATTACAAAACATCTTTTTCGAGCTGGTTATCAAGTCAACAGTCACATCTTTGAATATTTTAAATTTGAGGTTTAATTCAATATACAACATAATTCCGTTAAAACATCTGTGCTAATGATTGACTTGATAGGTGAGGGACTTAAAAAGAGCAAATCAATCTGACTTTACCTAGATGGTAAAATATCATTGGGATGCTTTTGGCCATTGGATAACAGTCTTCATTCAAAGTATGGCTCTCTATGAAATGCATCTAATTAGTGTTCCGGCTCTCGAGCCGTTTTTGCCTGTTAATGCTATGGAATCTGCAAGCAAAGGGAACATAATATGTTTACGGTGCTACCGTTATGGCGAGCGCAGTGAAAGACGTGTCAAGGCGAGGATATATAAAATATAAATTTTTTTACGGGGGGGGGGGGATGTCAAATCCTTTCACAATAATAATCATAACTAGAGTCGAGCTCGTTGCACAAGCAACGAGAAGGTCTTCCGTTACAGCTTCAAGTCGAGACAATCTGATTAAAATCATATCCTTGATCCCCTCCTTGTTTTTCTATTTTCGCTACAAGAGGATCTGAAGAAACCCCTCTTGAGATCACCCCCTGTTGAACGTTTGTTTATAAATATACATGAGTTATTCTAGCAATCAGAGCAAGTGTTAGAAACGGTAATTTTGGGTTACAAACAAAAATGGAGTTGTACGACGAAATGATGTCACATGTTCGTGAATCTTTCGGTATCAGCAAGTAAGAGATGGAGCATAAGTTGATATTAGACGCCCTTAGGGAATCTAAAGAATGTATTGGCATAACTTCCAAATCATGTAACTGAGGAATGGAACCGACGATTCCATTGGTCAAAGCAAAGTTATCCAGGAGGTGACCTCAAGTGGGGTTTCTTCAAATCATCGTATAGCGACTATAGAAATTTTAATCAGATTGCAAGTCAAGAAAGGATTGTCATTCAGTCTTAATAAAACCACCCTCTTCTTCTTACACTTGTCAGGGTCTGACAGTTATTCATATGAAGTCATCTTCACACTACCTTAACTTCTGACCAATCAGGGCTTTAGAAAATCAATTTAAACTCTTCAAAAGGAGACAGAAAAATTAATTCATGCCTATTTTCTATATATTACTGCAACCTCCAGACTGCATAGTATTGAAGAGTTACACTTCTCATAAAACAGATAAAGGCATGTCTGTAATAAGCTAGGGGTATATATTTAGATTGTATGCAAATTTAAAGGTCATAGAAAGGTGACCTCTTATTGATACCTATCCGACCACGTTGAGTGTAAGGAGAAAAGGGTGGGCTGTCATTAAACTGGATTGTCAATATGATAATTGTA